>JAGJRP010001414.1:0-15870 GCA_022832235.1 Lepidurus couesii
CCTGCTAAAGCACACCAGAGCCGTGTGCCAGGTCTTTCAAACGTACCACACGAGATAGGTGTCCTAGACTTTGGAGAACGTGTTGGCTTCGGCAGCATGAGCTCGAATATCGGGAATTGGAGCAGCTGGGAACAGGGGAAGGGGCGGGGCTCTCATTTTTCGACGATTTTTCAAGGGGGTACCCCTTGATACAACATTATTCCTTATGGAGAAAAGCCCTGAAAAAGCTTTCCCAGCTCGAAAAGAAGCCACGCCCACTTTTTGGCCGAATCCACCAAAAGGAGTCGTCCTTTTTGTGGAGGCCACACCCCTTTTCGCGGATTTGTTGAAAATCACGCAAAATTTCCGAGATTTTCGCTTTTATTTCAAAAATTACCAATGGTACAACAAGGATACTTTTTGGTAATTAGATTTTGCGAGAAACGTTTTGGTACAACAAATAAGGAATTCCAAGGGGAGGCAAAACATGTAACTTGCATAATTTAGAATTACGAGCCCACACTTGAATCCCTCTGGGTCCTTTCAAGTCTTCCAGCTAACGACGCAATTGGTCAAAACGTTATTGTAGTTGCTTCTATCTCTCCGCTTGCCGTTTTGCATCATCCGTCAGTGACTAAAAAAAAATAACAAAGAATATAGAGTAACACCCATAAAATATTGAGCGGCAATTAAGAAAACGAATAAAACAAGGCACTCACCTCTAACTCCCGTGAGACTGCCTGTTGGGACCTATTTTATTCTTTTTATTATTACGCATCAATTCTACTAAACTATTCAATAAAAATTTGAACAATCGTTCCTCAATCCCGTAAATAACTCTGCCACGTGGCATGTCATGTTTTCACTTAGCTTCGTTTGTATAATAGCAGTGTTCCAGAGAAACAAATAATCGGGAAGCTCCAAACCCCGTTAAGAAGCTCCAAACCCCGTTAAAGACATACACATCACTGAAACTTCTTCCTTCGAGAACTATTAAATTTCAGTCTACGGGTATAGACATACGAACGTTAATGAAGGTCTTGTCGAGTTTAATCAAGACTTCAGAGAGCTGGAGCTTCGCCTGCATTACAGGCGAAGAATTAAGAATGTCTCCTGTCTCCTAAAAAAATAATTACGAACTGGAGCAGGTAGGTGAAAAGAATCACCCCAGCGGCATCTCAACAAAATCATGTTTTAAACGTTAATTTATAAAACCTCCACACGCCCANTCAACAAAATCATGTTTTAAACGTTAATTTATAAAACCTCCACACGCCCAAAGGTTTAACTGAAACTTCGCACTCAAAACACTCCCAAACTCCACAAAAGAAGTTTAGTTAGCTTAGTTTAGCTTATAAAGTGAAGTTTAGCTAAACTTAACAACAGGAACAGGGAATGTTGTTCGTAACTACAAATAGAGTAAGTTACCTAAATCACCTAAAAACACAACTATCCTAGAAGTTAATCATAACCACGTGTTCTCACTGAACATACACCTTGTTCGGCTGCGCTGTCGCGACTGGGGCTAATAGCGCGATGAACTGACGTAGAGGTACCAATACTAACTCTGAACTTGTATTACTTTGCAGTCAACTTGGTAGTCGACTTGGTAGTCAACTTTGCAGTGGACCTGGGCTATTCAATGTGTCGACAACAATGAACTTCTTTTTAACTTTGTACTGTAATATTAATTGGGTATCACAAATATAAATTTACATACCACTGGAACAAACTCCTATCAATCCGCGTTGCTATTCCCTTCCTCGGCCGAAAGCTCAGGGCTACTAGGGTTTGCTCTTACAGCTTCGTACCACTGATTTGCCAGATGGCTCATTTGCATGCGACAGTCCTTGAGTTCTTGCTGAGAAAAGCGATGCGTGAATAACGGAACCAAATAGCGGACATCAAATCTTGTAAAACCGCTTAGGCGATGGTTGCTTATACTGATATCGATTTCTTCTTCCGTCATTTCCGATAATGGCTCTGACTCAACAGGCTTATCCTTTAGGGATGGGGAGGGAGAGGTTAAAGCTCTTTCTGCTAAATTAAGCTTTGTTTGAAATTACCATTTTCTGGGTCTTACTCAGGGATACTCCTTTGGATTTCCTTCTCCTAATTCGAGTCTTCGCCCGTGTTTTCTTTGCCTCTAGGAACTATGCCCGACAACACAATTATGATGTATACTATTGCAAGGCAATGCCCTTTACTTTCAACAAAGGCATAGTTGATCCTCCCAAGACAAGGATAGTGAAAAGCACGATCACAAGGGTTGTTGTTACTATGACTCTCCTCTTCTCCATCTCAAACTCCAAATGGAGGGATAATGCATAAGCAATTGCACCACGTAAGCCTAGCAAGTGGCTAAGATTACGGATTTCGAGACAATAATAATTACCGCTAAACCACATGATGAACATCATTCTGCTGTTGATCTTGTGCTCTCTGAAACGGTTTAACATAGACGATAATGGATAAATGTTAAATGCGCGACCAATCAAACAAAGCACAATGCTCCAAATAACGAGGGCAGGCTCTAGTTTGTGGGGGAAACTAAATATTCCAAGCCCCAGGTAGGCAAACACGCACGTTTCTATAATTACAAAAAAAAAAAAACATTCCCCCCCCCCCGAGTTAAAAACTTGATTACAAATGGTGTTCACTAATTCATTTTACCGGCTGCAAATGAGACGGTTCGCATCGTCTGTTGCATAGTGATTTGGGTTATCGGTGATAAATTATAATGGGTATAATGCGACATTACAATACCGCAGAACAGAATAGCCATGATTCCTAAACATTCCAATTACTGAGCAAAATGGATAAATTTGTCAACTTATTTGTACCTGACAAGTGCAGGCCCTCGGCCAAAGCATAAGGGGTATACGTAAATACCAACATCATGCCGAATTCCAAGGACGGGTTTTTCCGGAGATGCACATATTTCAAGAAGTGGTCTGGAGTTAAGGATTGAATCATAAAACTCACGTTTTGCTTAGAAAAATGTTGCTATAAAAGGATATTAATGCACTTGTGAGCGCAAAGACCACTCCAATTGAGGCGGATGCGAAAAACATGACGCAAAAGCGGTTGATAACATGCACTGCTGCCTGCCCAGGAGACAGAGGGCCGAGGTTGGGATTGCCGAGTTCCAACACAGTGCTATATATATTTCAATTAAGACACCGCCCCGAAAAGGCAAATTTTTATTCCGGCTTACCTAGTCAAAACAATGGACACTGCGTCGTTCATTATACTTTCGCCAAACACGAGCATGTTCAAAACTGGATCCACGTCTAAAGCCTGGAATATGGCTAGCGTTGCGACTGGATCGACGGCGGAAATTAAAGATCCAAAGGCAAAACTTTCAACGAAACTAAGGCGGTAAGCTATCCCAGCCTGTACAAAGTACTAAATTTATTAATAGTGTTTTTACTAGTCAAAGAATGTTACCAAGCCTAGGAAGTAAACTCCTCCCCCCACAATTAAGGCAGATATCACAGTTCCTAATACAGCAAAAACCATGATAGAGCCAATGTTTTGAAAAAAGTTTCCCTAAAAACAAAGGTGTAATAAGTTTGTGTGTCTTGGGCGGCCTTTAAATAAATCTTACTTTATGAAGATTGTAGCCAGACTCGAAAATAATGGGCGGCAGGAGAATAAGAAAGAAAACTGTGGGGGAAAAAGCTTCTTCCTTTTCCCAGTTGGCAATTTTCTGGTAAGACATCATTTTCAAAAACAGACCCGCAAGAGCACCTGGGATCTTGTAATGTGACTATAACTATATTAAAAGAGGATGAAGTTGTCATACCAATAACGATGACTGCCACACTCTCTGGGACGTAATGGAATTTAAAATGCAGCATTGTGTGGATTAACAAAATACAAAGTCCTATAAAACAAATAAAACACAAGATTACTTTCACTTTATTTTTTCTGGGACCGTGCAAGAAGCTAAGCTCTCTTTTATTACCTAACAGGCAGAGAACTAGAAATATAGCCATGGAACTGTGGTGCTCCTCTTCTGCAGCTCCTTTTTCTGGTAAAGAAACCTCTACTTCAGCAATGACCAAGGTAGCAGGTGTAGTATTTTGAATAGGTCTAGACAAATCATGTTTTTCAAATTTTTTAAATTAAATTGCTAACTAAATCAGAAATTATGTACTTACATGGCATGGTCAACATTTCCAGTAGGAGGCAAGGTGGACGAATTATTAGACGAAAAAGGGCTACTATTTGCAGGACGACTAGATGTGGTTTGGGTTTCGGTATCTGAAACATCTTTGGCAAAAACCGTAACAGTGGCCACAAAGAGACATACTTTAAACATTAGTCGTAGTCGGAACGATGTCATTTTTGCGAACGGTTTAGTCTGACTCCTTATGTTGACTGTTTGTTTTGGAATCTAACAAAACAGCATAATGATGATAAAATAATAAGGAGTTCTTCATCCTTCCCCTTCGAGAACTATTATATTAAATTAGCATCATACTTGCAACTTACTACAGGTCCCACAATCTCATTTGTGATCACTATTATTTGCACGAGCTAGTTTCTACATTCCATTCCCTTGGTTGGTAAACATGACCACGCGCAAATCCATCACTACTCTCTAGTGGAGTAATGGAGAGATAGACGCGCAACCCACTATTCCCATTGTGAAAAGCGTCACGTGTGGACGTGACAGAAATGAACTAAAATCATTGAATTTAAACCTTTTATAGCCCGTAACACGAAAATCGAGTAATAACTTCTCTGGAAGGGTTTACTGGAGACATTTTTAGCACCAGCGATTAATTAGAATTTTTAAATATCAAAGAACTTTAATCTAGATATTTTGGATTTCAGTCACGAGTTCACGGATGCTAGCTATAAAAAGAGACTATTACAACGCTTTATTTCAGTTATTATTAGCGGCAACCGGCAATATATAGCTAAAGTGCGAAATTGCACATTTTGAATGCTTTTACGGGATAAAGATTATAGAAATGAATAGAAAACTGATCGAAAAGGCATTAATGCGCCAGCATCGATACAAGTAAAGTGATAATTGTTTGACAAGCTAAGACCAGAAAGATCACGTATAGTAATAATTTGCTTGTGAATAGGGAAAATAGCTGGAAAGGAACGCTTTTTCAACTAACGATGGAATTTTTTTGTGCAATCAAATAGAGGAACCGCGAGTTCAGCATTTTTTTCACTGTAATTCTTTCGTCGTCTGCAATAGAAAGATGACATATTAAACTTTATTCACAGTTACACAATATACAGCAGCCATTCCTTTCATTTTCTTGTAACATAAAACATCGGCAAGAGTTAAGTTGAGAAACAGGCAAAAAAATCAGAAAAAAAAACTAGGCCAGGGAAAGGGATGGGAAGAGGCGCTGCGGGAATACGACAAATCTCGGATGTTTCCAGTAGAAATAATATCAGTCCCTAACAATTTAAAAGTATGTGATGCATTAGCAAACAAAATGTGCTGCTGGTTTTCTTTTATCCAAACAAACTGAGATTCTAGTAAAGCCAACTACATAAAAGTTTGCACTGCATATACAAGTGGACAAATGGGAGACAGGTGGGTATAGAAGGGTAATGCTAGAAAATGTACAAAAAAGGACCATAAGAAATGCGCTTTGCTCCAGTTGCTGAAGAGTCACAACCAAAATCTATGGCAAAAAGGACAACCAGTTGCTCTCTGTTTCACTCCACTTCTGTTTGCGTATTAACAAAGTCCACTGGCCATGGCACACGGTTCGACTAATGCAAAACGCAAAACCGTCAGGTGAAAAAGTCGTCAGGTTCTGTTTTTGTAACCCCTCTCGAAGGATTCGAGGCATGGGGTAAGAAAAATAAAAAATAAACGAGCATGATCAGAAAAATTTCCACATTCAGACTATCAAAAAGTAAAACCATTCGCCTTTTTCAATTATGCTCTTCTCAGAGATTTTTTTTTCTAGACCGGGGGAAGAAAAATTTGTGCAATGCTAAATTACTTTAGCAGCGACGCTTGAACTTTAAATAAAGGTCAAAATTCTCAAACGGTTGGACAGTGTGAACCAATAAAATTAATAAAATTAAGAGAGTAAACAGATTCAGATACATTAGCTTCGGGGTGGTGAAGAGGGAGGGGAGCGGGATCTTTGTGAAACTAATTGGCGTACGAATGAACACATGGAACCTGAACATGGTCTTTCAGGCCTGAAAACAATTCCACCTGCTATTTTTATAGGGCAAAATATCTTAAAATGGGAGCCATTGATTAGCCTCTGTCACAAAAAAATGCCCACCATTCGAAAGTCCCATACCACGCCTGACTGTTTTCTTTCGCATTTCTACAAAACAAATTTTTTGAAAAAAAAAATTACAACGTAGCCTTGAGAAGTTGGCATAATCAAGTTTTCGCACCGAATCGAAAGTTACCTTGTTGTCAGCTGAAAAGATAGGGCGGCCATAAAAAAAACACGACACACACCAACACTGATTTTATCTTTATCCGTTTTTTCTTCTTCTTTTACAGTTCATATAAAGCTGTCAATTCTTAATTTCTTTTTTTCTGTCCTTTCTTTTCCCTCACACGACAGGGTCCGGTACGGTTCAAATTATGGCTTCCATTAATTCCAAGCAGTATTCACCATTCAGTCTTGTGGCGATCGACGCTTTTTCTCACGTGTTATTTTTTTATTTTTTTTATTTTATTCATTCAGGTGACTTGTGCGGCGTGAAACATGCAGGCTGGGACGGGGAATTCAGGAGCAGGCTAAAAACGAGGTTTTGTTTTGACAAGAAATTGGAGGGGCTGGTTTTTGTTAAAGTTTGCTTCATCCTTACATGTTGCAGGCTTAGAGCCTTCCATCACAATAGCTCGTACTGCCGAAGATGCATACGCTGAATAATGTCGCGACAGTCGTTGAACACACGTCGAATGTTCTCGGTATCCACCGCACATGTAAAATGGGGGTAGCAGTAATGTTTCCCATCGCCCGATGCAGTACTGATACGCTAAACAAAGAAAAAGAAACATAAAATAAGGAGCCCCAACCTTTGTAAATGTACCAATACATCCCGCTTATTGTGATCACGTTTGTCAGAACAGGTTCTCCGGATAAATACCAGGACGCTAAACATGACACTTGCGTGTCATACTGTTGCAAAACGTTCTTTGGAGAAAGAATGACAAACAGGTGTCATTCAAGTTGAAAATTGGTACTTGGATTGGAAATGAATTAGGTTAGGTAAGCTTAACGTTTCTCGTCAACTTTCGTCCATGAGAATCGTTAAAAGACAACGCGATACATTACATACGTTTGTCACTAAATCCGGAGAACGTGTTGGTTTGTCAAGTGAATATTGATTCAATTAAGCGAATATTCTAATAACCGAAAATCGGACATATGCAATAGAATGCTACGGTTCATCGGCGCGTGAAACGAACTGGATTGTTTAAACCAAAGAAGCAAAGCATCGTCTACTTTTTTGACACTTTCCCCCACGTTTCCTTTTCTAGAATCACTACTACCCACTACTATTTATTTCGTAACGATTTTTCAACGATTTTGCAAGAGATGATTGAGGAATTCCTAGCTTAACGACCGCTTCTCTTTGTGGCAGATCTTTTAAATTTAACTTGTCATAGGTTTCAATGAGCCGCAACTTCTCTTTTACCTTTAAATCAACTCTTTCCTTGTTCGACGCCATTTTTATATAATCACACGTCTAAACACAACTAACAATGCGCCTTTGACGCCTAATCCTACCTTTAGGTAGGGTTCTCAACCCGATATCCCTTCTATTTGTCCCCGTCAATTAAAAGAACTGGTCACTTAATTGAATAACCTGCTCATTTAACTGACTGGGAAATAAGAAGGGATTTCCCTCTACGCGTAGTAGTAGTCTGGAAATGACCGGATTGGCCAAAATGACGTAAAAGCAATGTCATTGGTCAATATGCAAAGTCCATCTAGCGATCACTACTGCAGTTTTGTTACTATACGTGAAGGTTCGTTTGAAACTAATTCTAATACCCGAAGGTGTGATTCTAATAACCGATTAAAATACTATGATTTTTTAATCATTTTTATCTTTTTTATCCTTTAAAATTTGATTCCATAAAACGGCTGATTCTAATAATCAGTGATCAATAAGCGGCATCTACTGTATAACATAACATTCCCTCTGTTTTATAATATAATTGTAAGTTGCTAGTATGATGATATCCTTACCAAGAACTCATCTCGTATAAAATACTTGGCTCGCACCACTTCGGCCTCCTCGCCGGGTTCGGCTGCGGCATCAAGGGGTGTGGCATAGCGACTAAAGTCAGGAAAATATTCCTCTAACCGGGACTTGTTGGCTCGCACCTTCTCCGCCAACAGATCTTGTTTGTTCAGGAATAAAATCACAGAGATAGTGCGCAGCCACCTGTACAAGAGAACAAGGCCTAATATTAGTCCCGGCCCTTTTCCAAGCTACAAAATCAATACTACTAGAGGATTTACGCTCTGTAATGAATACAAGCGATGAAAGACAAGGCGTACCTGTTGTTCCATATAGATTTGAACAAGTCCAACGATTCTCTTAACCTGTTCTGACTGGGATCCTCCCTGAGGACCATGTTGTAGGAGGAGCAAGCAGTGACAAAGATGATGGCCGTCACATCATTAAAGCATTGGATCCATTTACGACGCTCGTCTCTTTGACCACCCACATCAAACATACTAAAAAAAAAAAAAAAAAAAAATTAGTGGCACTTGAAAATGCAAACAGAGAAATAGGTATACTTGGCTTTTACTTACTGAAAATTTACTTTGTCTACTTGGAAACGAGTTTCGAAGATGCCCGACGTTAACACACGACACCGAAGGATATCCTAAAGGCACAAGTTCTTTGTCATTAGAAAATTGGGTTGTCTGTTATCACTCAAAATACCGACAACAATGTTACAATATTCTTAAAAAAAAAAAATCTTTCTGGTATTCCGATTACCCAAGGCACAGTATTGCGGCAATCAACAAACCACTAACATGTGTCTCATTTCCCAATATGTTGATGCGGGTTCCCAAGGAAAATTCTCGTGGTTTATGATGATTGCTTTTATTGAGCATGCAAAATTTAAAATCGGGGGCAAGGCAATTTACCTGCTCTGTGGGCGTATAGACCGGCTGCTTCACTATGTGAACTCGGTCGAGGAAACTGTGGAACCATCATAAAAGTAAAACGCATTAGCAACAAACTTGTGACAACGGACGACGCTCTTGGTTTCAACTAACATTTACTATTTATTCTCTCTTTTTTCTTTCCTTTTTTTGCTATTTCTCTTTTTCAATTGTTGATTTCATCATGAAGAGAAAGCTGAATATAACCGTATGCATTATCACGGTGGGTGCTTAAAACCATTAGTGATCCCATGATCCTCCCGAATATTCAAGTTCCGTTTTTACCCTTTGCTTCCAATCGATGTCGGAAGAGGAAGTAAAAGGGATAGAGAGAGAAAAGGGACGGGGGTGGAGGCACCCAGGGCGGAGATTGCGGCAAGAAAAGGCGGGTGCATCGAGTCTGCTGCAGACTGCAGCAAAGCAAAAGGTAACTTGGTTGCCATGACGATTTCCTCGACGTGAATGTATGCGAGTAAGGGTGGGCGTTGAGCACAAAGAGGGAGGTTACACGTGTGTTGGGCGACTTTATCACCACCTGAAGATCCTTTACACCAGATCGTAAAAAAAGCACACAAAAAAGAACAGGGAAATTGGGAACGGGAAGGATGAAAAGAAAATTGGATCAGCTATTTTTAGTCTTTGCTAAAAATTGTCCTTTCCTTTTCTTGGTTAAATCTTTGCGCACCCGAGAGGACCCCAAGACAACCAAAAGACTTCCCAAGAACTTGAACAAAGGCACTTGCAAGGAACATTCATTGCTAGTTGAGGTAGGTCTTACGGTTTGGGATTGTCCTGCAAACACAACTAAATATTTTTTTTTTTTTAAAAGTATTTTCCCTCATACGCTGTATATAACACAAGCCTTACGTTGCCAAGGACACAATTGGTAGCCTCAATGAATACGGATGAGCACTTCTTAACATTGTTGACGCTAAAATTTCTGGGTTGAGATTCTTTGCATCGGTGCGGCGTTTTTCTCGAGCCAAAATGTACAAAACTGAATAAGCTGTTTAAAAAAATAAAATTAAAAAATCGTTCCCTTTCGTCCTGACCTGGTATTTCACCTTGGCATTTAAGTTAAGTGCAGCTGCTGAGCCAATTTAGCATAAGAGGTTCGGGGAAAACTTCAATAGCTTGAAACAGAAGCGATAAAAAATAAACCCCTCAATATTTTAGACAGTCTACAAGGGCAAGTCGCGACGCCACGATTCCCAGCACAGCACAGCACAAAGAAAAATAAAATTCCACTTACTATTTGGCGCAATCTATCAACTGGTATTCGTTCGAACGCTCAAAGCACGCCTGAACTCCCCGGTCTTTCCATAACACCTCTGTGTGCTCATAGAACTCCTAGAAAGATAATAGAATTCCCAAATATAATAAAAAATATAATATAATAATAAGAAATATAATGCAATTCCCAAATATAATAAAAATAATATAATACAGTGATCGGTTAACGAACAGATCGGATAACGAACACCTAATAGAACCAACACAGTAACCTGTAGTTTCTTTCACTCCATTAGCTGAAAAAAATGCATTGTTAGAAAAATTTGACAGCGGGATACATTACACCCGTTTGTCACTAAAGACGGAGAACGTGTTGCACAGAACAAACGCAAGAAGAAGCGACGCTATGTGTAAGATTTGTCAACATGTTGTCCGGATTATTATTACATATTGTATTATTGTATATTATTTCATATCATTTGTATTATTACTTATGGTATTGTTGTTATTACATATAAATTAGCGGAGTAAGAATTTATATAATTTTATATTTATTTTTTGGAGTCTCCAGAATACGAATTAATCAAATTCTCATAGAAGTCAACGGTAAATCGATGACCGGTTAACGAACATCTTTTGGGAACGGATTATGTTTGTTAACCGATCACCCACTATATTATAATAAAAAATAATAAAAATAACCCAATTTAAAACTAAAAAGTAATAAAAATCTAATAGAATTCCCGAATATAATTTGCAAAATTTAAATTAAGGTAAAAATGACACATGATCACTGTGGTAATATTTTTCAATTACGTAAGGGATTCACACAAGTGAATACCTGTGCTCAACATACACGGATGGTACAAATTTTCCCATTAATAGCACGCAGCAAGTTGCCAAGGCAATATCTTTACATATTTGGGGTTATTTCAAACCCACGGCCCAGCACATTCTGCGAGTGACGTCATGCGTGCGACAAGCTGGCTTTTATCGCGTAGGTAAGGTGAATTTTTTGTTTCACTTATAGCAGGCCAGTTCAATGTTATTTTTGTTTTGTTTTTTGTTTTTGTTTTGTTTTTTGTAACCTTTATCGTCACCAATAGTTTTTGTTCTGGCCCAAGCCAAGTTTTACGCCCCACCTAGTTTAATCTCACCCACCAGCGTCTAGCAAAGGTAAAAGGTACTTACAGGTGGGTAATCAAAGTCAGGCTGAGAGGCAACATCCTGGATGTAATCGACTCGAAACTGATTGGCAGGATTCTCCAGACTCACAGGCGGTGTCAAAGTGCTCATTGCTCCTGTGATCGTCTACGACAAACGGAACATCATTACTATCTCACCAAGTCAACTTCTGACGTGCAAAACTATCAATAGACGTCAAATGTATTTACCAGAATTGCGTCGCGTATATTCTTCTTTATGTCTTCAATTTTCAGTTTCTTTTCTCTGCAACACAAAGAAAGAAAAAAATTTCAAATATTTTAAGAAAGAATCCACCTAAAAATCACATGAAATTATTGATAGAGACCCCTCCATTGCCTCTAATCTCCCATAAACACGCGTTTCGATTATTGACTTCCGTAAAGCAAGGGTTTTGCATGTTTTTTTACCCCGCCTACGCTTTTCCTATCCCAAATGGTTCGACCCAGACAACAAAAAGCGACTAAAAATAAAAAAAAAAACTAATAAAATTTTCGCCATTAATTTAGGCTCTATTTCTGTTGGAGAAGCCTGAGCAGAGTGCGAAACTATCGGCAGAATAAACCTAAGTTTGAACGCTTCAAATAATTCCTGTCGATTTATTCAAGTTCCATTCATCCTCCCGCCTGCTATCTTAATACCCCACCCATCTTGCCTCCTTTTGGAACATGGATCCAACCCACTTGCAGGACGCCTCGGATCGATGAACGAAACCAAGGCGCGAGGCTTGGAATGGAGCACTAAAGGCCAAGCAAAACAAGGCATAGAGCGAACGCCCATAAACTAAGAAAAATCTTCAGAATGGACGGTGGTTAAATTAGAAAAGATAACAAATTTAACCCCATTAGCTCAAAAAATTTCAAAAGAATAAGCCCACACACATTCCTTTTCAGAATTAGTCCGGACCCGATGTTGCTTAATGACAGTTTTAGCACCCTCAACACGTCTCTGTGGCCTTGGCAAAATTCTGCGACCCATGGAGGATCAAATGTAGTCTTTCGTCTTATTAATAAATCGTACACATGTCAAGAACATGAAAACGCCTGCGCTAGTAAAATGGCTAATAGAGTAGGGCAACAGCGCAATTCATCTTGCATATGCTTCTTTTCTTCTCGCCCACCCTCAATGAGCTATATATACACACAGAACTTGAAAAAATATAAGTTAAGAATATACGTTAAAAGCGATCCAACTTATTGAATCTAACTTACTCTTCGCTAAATCCATCCACGTGTAGGATTCGCATTTGTTTGACTATAGTACTCTTCCCAGATTCTCCAGCACCTAGTAAATAAATTGAGAAATTAATAATAGCCAAGGGGAAGGAAAAGAGGAGAGGCAAAAAATAAAATAAAAATTATGTATACGAAAGGCGAATCTTCATGACACATAAGGGAACAGGGAACTTATGAATGGCACTTGAGTTGAGCAGGTGCAAAACTAAAATAAACAGGAAAAAAAATGGACAGAGTTTTTGGGGGACATGGTTTCAAGGTCAATTTTATGAAAAATAAGATACAAGAAAGCAATTATTAATAGTTAACCATGAACTTTATAGGCACAGAAGCAGCAAAAGGGGGGATATAGAACGGTATACACAATGTGTACACAGAATGAGATACTGTCTTAAAAACGGTGAGGAAAATATAGAGAAATGTTACCTAGCAGGAGTAACCGGTGTGTTGCTCTGTAGACTTGCTTATCTCTCTGAATTTGCTGATTAATCTTCTTGTTAGCTTCTTTACGCCGTTTGCTTTCTTCGGCCTCCGATTTGGAGCCGGCTCTTCCAAAACAACCCATGACATCGGGCCAGGTCCACCGTCGACCAGGCTGGGCCCCGTCCACAATACTTCCTATTTTCAAATCCAGGGCTTCACCAAGTTTGCTTAGCACAGATTATAAGCAAATATGAATAAACGTAGACTTATTATGACTCCACTCATGAAGCAATAAGAAAACTATTCCTAGGGTATAGTAATCTAAACTTGTATCCCAAAAGCAATAATTAACCTAATAAGTTAGGTGTCACTGAAAGAAGCGCCGTAGCCCCAGGCCCCGTCTCGTCCTTTGACACGGACACGGCACGCATTATAAAATAACAATGGCGGCATTATTCCGTATCTTCAACATAATTCACCACTTGTCCGTATTCTGTCGGCACTCTTTCACAGGTTCCATTATCCAAACTAGCAAGAATCAGGGGAACAAAATGGGACCAGACAGCAAATACACGGGCGTAGTAAGGGTTGGCCGTAAGCCGCCATGGAACACAGACCCAACCCAAAATTTGGCAGGCCTTCCCGACACGGACGGAACAAGAGATCCGATTCCTGCGCTTGGGTTATCGGACTCACGCTAGGGCGCAGCATTGTCTGGATCAGGATCTATTTTAGGTGGGCAATGTGAAAAAGCTTATACCACATGTCCGATATTCTGAGGAAAATGATATTGACCGAATGTCGTTTATCAATATCTTTGAAAAATTCGCGTCGTATGGGCTACACTTTATGGCCTAGCGCAATATGAAAATTACGAAAAATATTCAACCGTTTAGCATTGCCTTCTTGAATTCGCGCTTGATATGGAACGGTGGAATGCGATGGTATGGAATGGTGATATCAAGCGATGGTATGGAATCGCGGAATTATTTCTTGAACGTTCTTCATTGCCCCAGGCCATAGCTTGACCTTGTACAACGTCATTTTCTCCCATGTGGAGGTTGAGGACGAATGCTTAATAACTGTAGTCAAGATTAACAATTGCTTGGCAAAGAGACCAACCATTCAAGGGCATAAAATTGGACCAAAGATTTACCTCCAGATAACGTATAGAAGAGGTTAAAAGAAGACGATAAAAGGACTACAGGTAAGCTAGGGTGACCTCTGCGATGAGGTCAAAAGTAGAATACGGCTCAATGGGCTATAACGTGGCGCGCAAATCCTCAAAAGCGAAACTTACAAAATGAAGGAATAAAAATAGCTCTAGAACAGGTAAAGCCTAATCGGATCATAAACTACTATAGTCAGGAATGGAAACGCTAGAAATTAGGAGAACTTGGACATCAATTAAATTCCTGGAACTTTCGTGACGACAATAAACAGACCACTCAACCAGACGGAAAACTTACAAAGACGATAAGTCGCCTCATCTTAGGAGTGCTGCAAAAAAAAATGGTACCTGATGCCTTTGTGCCAATACAGAAATTTTAAAGTTTACTATAAAATTAATATAACAGAACTGGAAGATTCACTGTAGGAATTCGTTTTGTAAAGCAGTGGCAAATAAAGTAATATAGTACTTACCGAATACTTTTTTCTAAAAAACCATAACTGCGAATCTGAAACCAAAAGGCAAGTTGAAAATTTTGCAGAATTTACCCAATACACACCGACGGTTCAAATTCCGACCAAGGTTGATGAGTGGCTGGTTCACCTACTGGACAAAATAAGGAACTTGAAGATGAAATCACAGTGCATAATGCTGTTTGTACCGAACTTGTTTTGACCCTCCAGGACTCGATGTTTCTAGCAGAAAGACTTATTGTCCACCACGTAACTCAAGATCGTTAAACAAATGATGCCGTTACGTAAGTATGATTGGACTCCCCCCAACAGTCAAATCCGGTCACTCGTGATTTATATAACTCAAATTGATCTAACCCGTTTCATTCGAAGATTCTATGATTTCATTGAAATGGGTTAGCTCAAGAACAAGTTACAATTAACCTCCGATATAGTCCCTGGGATAACTTACGGCATTCTTAAAAACCATTGCGGTTCCTTAGTGGAGATGTGAGCTAAAAGATCAAACTTACCCTAGCACTTCAAATTCCCAACAGGAGCACTTGCTGAATCCACGATCGGAATAGCCAGTGTGAAAATTAAAGAGTACATTAAAAGAGATGTGAACGAAGCGGATTACGTGGTAGCGTTCCAGTGATTCCAAGTAGCATTCCAAGCCACTCCAGGATTCTGGGGAATGAAATTGCTGATAAATTGTCCAAAGAAGCCGCAAATACCAATAATAGGCTTTCTGTAGGCGTGTCGGGACAAAGAGAGATGGCTAAACGAAATCAAAGGAAAATGTTGCGAGAGAGAGTGTCGCTACTATAAAATACAAGCTGTCACTTTCTCTGAGGTGTCTTTCAACTTTTGAGGTCAGCCGCCGACAATTATTTCCCATTTCGCATTCTGTTTCGCATTTTACCCATTTAATTTCGCATTTTCCAACTCGCATTTTACCATTTCGCCTTCCGCGTTTCACATTTACCGGTTATGGCTCAAAATCTATGAGCACGAATATTGTC
>JAGJRP010001415.1:0-15877 GCA_022832235.1 Lepidurus couesii
CCTTTTGAGGCAAGATGAGCAGCTTGTTTTGACCATTTTAATTTCGTGTCAAAAATTAGGCCAAGATAGCGAACGCTGTCTTTGGGACATATAACTCCGTTGCTTAGTGCATGTATAAAGTTAGTTACCCAGGCATTATATCACGGGACATCGTCGGTTCATTGATTAAACGTAATTTACTTACTCTGCAACCGCTGTGACGAGGGTAACTCAAAGCATAAGAGAAACCGTCTGCAGCACGGTTTAATTCAAGTCTCATCAGACCCCGTTAAAAGACGCTGCTGTTGCTTCTGTATGCCCTGTATTATTGGAATCATTAATAGCCATGTCCATTAATCCGAACAAAAGCTAAGGCTTCTACCTTGATGAAGACACAGCACAAACGTGTTTCAGCGCTCCAGCAGCTGCTTCAATATTTGAGAAAACGTTGAGCAAAGTACCGGGTTTTACTAGCGCTGCTGGATACATACAACTGGCAAGGATTCTTGTGCCAAGTTTTTACGATTTTTAGGAATATAATGCGTCTCCTAAATGTTTTTATCGTTCTTCCTGATAGGAAAACACCCAGCACACCTCTATCGATGTCCATGGCCAAGTTGCTCAAGCTTTTGGTGGAATTATGTAGAGCTCGTTTAGCTGTTTTCTGTTCGTACTCGGAATAATGGCCTTCTTAATAATTTACCGGACCGGGGTTACGTTTATTACGGGCATTAGCCAGTGGAGCCCTTTTACCATTTACACTGTCTCCATTGAATAAGCGTCAGTGAAAACCCTCCAAGTCCCTGAACTGAGCGACTTGGAGCCACATGACCGATACTGTGTGAATAGGGGGAAGGTCTTCCATTTTCCTCTATATCTCAATAGTACCCGGAGTTGGGATAAGGGTGACGGCAGGTGCTTGGCACGGCATGCCAACTATGTGCCAGAGCTGCTTACAGTAACTAGAGCTTTCCATCCATTCCTAGTAAGAAAATCCGGTCAGGGAAGCAAAGAAGGGCGTGTAAGCTTTGTAAAGCTCGTTGGGGTGATACTTTGCCCTGAAAAACCACCCGCCCACACTTCAAAAGGAGGAGCTTTATCGATCTGGAACGCCCGCCTACTCCAGGCCTTTTCCTCCTTCCTTTTTTTCCCTTTTCCTTTACTTTTCCCTTTTTTTTTCTTTTCTTCTTTGCGCAAGAAAGTCAAAGCCCAGCCTTTTCCTGGGGCTATTGCCAGTTTTACTTTCGGTCTAGCTAAAGCATCCGCTTGAGTTTCTCATTTGGCTTGAACGCAGCCGGTCCCAACGCGGGCATCAAGGATTCTGCAGAGAAGAACTGCATTGACGTCACCCTGGCAGCATCCAAATTAGGTTCTGTCCAGCATTTGGGGTTATCTACTGGCAAAAGGCGTAGCTTTTTGAGATATATGCAAATCAAATGAGATGGGAAGGAAATTGGGAAGCGAAAGGATTGGGAGCCTAATATTAAGAGTCGGAATTACTGCTGGTTTCGGACCCAATGTTTAGGTTTACTTCCGGGCTAATATGCAATAGCTTAGGAAGAAGGGAATTGGAGTGAACGTAGAGCATCGAGGAAGAGAAATCTTAAAAGTTCAGTCTGTTGCTACTGCTATTTCCGTTGTTCTGTATGCGATGTGGTGTCCATGGAAACGAACTAGCAACCGATGAGATGACGGTCAAAAGCCTAATGACCTCGTTCAATTACAAGCCCTTGACAGGTCAATTGTGTATGCCACTCTGGCATGCTCTTGATTTGATCGTGCTCTGCCTTTGAGGCTGAATTTTGCGTTTTTTTCCTTTGATATCCTTTTGAAAGTTGTGCAGGTTTTGTATATGTCGTATAGTTTCTAAGCTGTTCATCGTGGTCTCCCCAAAGAATTTTTTAGTTCCGTAGAAGTTAAACTAAGTTTCCTTCCCCCCCCCCCCCTTGCCCGAGAAGTTATGAAACTTCTGGTAAGAAACTTATCGGGGAAGGTCGGGAATGAACATCATGCAAGCTCGGGATTATAGATCTTTAGCGTGTTCATTCCGGGGATTTCCCTGGTTTTCCTTTTTTTTTGCAATAATTAGAGCCTAGCAGTCGGGAAACAACTATTAATTTATCTTTTTTTCCATCCTCTGTTTTCTACTCTTAATGTGTCTTGTTGTGTGTTCATTTCTTTTCCTTTATTGTGTAGTCAACTCGCGGACCTCCCAGCCAGGGTTCCGTGTCGAGCAGCGGTCCAGGAGCAGGAAGCGCAGCAGCCGGCGTGGTAGGGGCGGGGCTTATGGCACCATTGGGGGCGTTAGCCGGAACCACGGGCTCCCTCCGGCCTGGCAGTGCGGGCTGCAGAGGATCCAAATTCCGGGCTGGCCTTCTTCAATTGATGATCCATTCCATCGATCCTATGCATGATGGTGAGAACACAAGTAATGCACCCTTCTTTTTTCCTTTTTGCGCTGCTATTTTATTTTTCACGCTAACGCTGCTGCGGGCGAGGCATGATGGTTGAAAACAAAATTTTTGCCTTTTTATGTCTGTGCAAGATATGAAAAACGACGTTCCAAGACTTGTCATCATGCTCTCCTCAATGCTGCTATTAAATTAATATGGGGATCTCTCTCGTGTCCGTCCTTTCGTGTTTCCTCTTCGCTTGGAGGGCACCCTTGGGACCTCTAGGCACGCATTTAGGCAACGTACGCAAGTACCCGGAGAGATATGAAGGAAAAACATGGACGTTACTTTATCATGCCTCTGTTTTATGAGAAAAGAACGACAATTCTAAGGCAAGAAAAAAGAGAAGTAGTCGTGTACTGTTAAAAAGATCATGTACTTCTGGGCCGACAAGAGTGACATGAACTCGTGTAGCTTTCCACCCCAAGTCACAACTTTCTTCGTCGAAGGAGTTAGTATACGCAAGATACACAGTTTTGGATGGATTCTCGAGCCCGCGTTACGAGACGTTTCTCTCGTCTGTCAGTCGTAACAGCTCAGCCATGCATAAAGTGCTAGAAGGAGCTCACTTAGTTTCTGCCTCCCTTCTCTGAGTTGCATTAAGAAAGGCAACTTAGTTTGCCCTAGCAAACTAGCTTGGCGGAAGAGAACCATTTCTTGACCCCCCTAAACTTTCAGCTAGAGTAACTTCCAACTTGCGTTCCCTTAAAGGGGTTATGTGTCATAAATCTGGCCATAATGTAAGTAGTAGGTTTGGTACTTTTAATGCAAAACTTACGCTTTATGAAAATTTATTCATATCTCACGACTATTTGACCTAGAGTTAACTAATATATTGCTACCAATAATTTTTTTCGAAATAGACGACATCTAGTAACCTCGGTGATCACTAGCAAAACAGACTCGGCACCAAACATTTTCTCAAGAAAAGATTCCGCGTGGCTTTCTAGACAAAAAGGCTTAGTGGCTTAAAGAGTTTGAAAAGTTTAGTAGTTGGTAAGTGGACTGTCTGATGTTTACTTCGGGTACCTGGCATATTCAGATAACTCATATTCATATCATTGCTGTCACGACTGATTATTGCAAGGGCTAGGAGTATCAGCCTCAGAAGCCTATTCTTTACTGACATAAGCTACTGACTAAGAGCTAGTCTTAGGGTATTAATTGTAAAATGTAGCGTAAACAGACATGTACAGTACTCGCCAAAAAAACGACCCCAACAAAGCCCACCATCCTAATGGCCCGCAACTGTGCGTCTGGGAACAGCACTACGGGCACAACGGACGGCTATTCGCACTTCGCAGCACTGTTTCCAGATGCGCCGTTGCGGGCCATTAGGACAGTACGGTTTGTTGGGGTCGTTTTTTTTTTTGGCGAGTACTGTACACATGTAAAACAGAAATGTACCAAAAACAGACATGTACCTTTTAGTTTAGTTTCTTTTTCAACCAGTCTGTTCTATATAGCTAATAATATTTTGACTATGCAAGACAAATATTTGGTTAGGTTAATCTAATTTGTAAGCGTTATATGATAAGGAGTCTTCGTCTTTCGATATCAACTCGTCCACGGAAATGTATTTTGACATTCCCTAAGTGTCAGAATTTATCATGAAATGCCTCTATTCTTAGATGGATCTAGGCTAGGAACAGCCTAACTTAACCTTCCAACTTTCTTCAGTGAAAGTTGGTGAGAAGTCTTCCATCGAATCATTAAAGTGTCCAAGTTTCGGCATCAACACATCCATGCCGGAAGGTCGTTTCTCATCCTGTTACCGTCTAAATAGAAACCCGGTTTTGACAGCTCTAGCCGTTTCGTAGATGCCTTCTGAAAACAAGAAATAAATTAAAAAAAAACAATAGACCCGAGGTTCGACAAGCGAAAGTACTTTCTAAAGCATGTAACGTAGCAGAAAACTTGATGGCGCTTGCAAGATGCATTTTTGTATTAGAAGAACAGCCCAAAGCAGCACAAGAAGCATTTGCCATGCAAAATTTGCCTTGAGTGCGCTAAGGAAAGCTGTTATGGAAAGAAAAAAAGGAGCAAAAAAAAAGAAAAGCAAAATTGACAACTTTTTCTCATATTTTTTTAAGAGAGAGCTTTATATATGAGAGAAGGGGAGCAGAAATTGTGTTGACGGGACTAGAAAGTTAGTCTGAAGCTTTCAAGGGTTGCTAAAGTTATTGATTTGGTTTGGTGTGTGGCAGGCGTTTGGGGGGTGCTACCAATTGTTAATTGAGAAAGAGGTCACATCCAGAATCTTGCCATTTGGTGCTAGCTGGGAGCTTCCCAATTTAGGAAGAGAAGTTGTTGATGTTTTGTCTTACCGTACTATACGTTTTCCAACGAACCTTCCTCAATTCCTTGTCGAAATTGCCAGCTGACTTTCATTAATGAAGCTTGCCCTAGTATGGGTTGATTAAAGGAACAAGCAATTGTCACGATGAAAAGATTCTTGTGACACAATTGCGGGTACCTCGTAGATTGATTCTTGGCCCTCCCCCTTCTACTTCGGGAAGTATTGACGGAATCACACAAACGCTGTTGGTATTCAAAGTGAGAGACTTTGTTCCGATAATCTCGGTTTTGTTGCTTTTGGTATGACGTTGCGCACATTTTGTTCTTCAATTCCCCCTTCCATTGTCTTTTCCTTCATGGAACTTTCACTGCCTCCCATGTGCCATGAAACTTTTGCTGAACGTTTCTCTTTGAACCCGCTGGACTATGTTTTTGTCTTGTTCCGATTTTAAATAAGTTGTCTTGAGCCGCCCTGGGTATGTGCTTCGGTTTTGATTTGTTTTGCCTGATGCTAACGCAGGCCACATTGACGAAAAGGCCAACAAGCTACACGCCATCGCCTCCCTCAAAGTGCTGTTAGATGCCACCAAGGCTCAAAACGGGGCTTCGCCGCACCACACCCCGGTGCGAGCTCGACCTGATACCAGCCACGTCGATGACCTCGAAGGAAACGGCCGCAGCAGCCAAGATACCGAACTGACGCCCGTCGACTCGCTCGTCAACTCGGATGTCGATTCCAAACGAGCCAACGGCAACAGCGTGGCCACCAAAAGCGAAGTAAACCTTCTTTTCGCCCTTTTTAAAACTTTTTTTTCCTTGTTTACGAATAGTCCCTGATATAGAGCTTTTGCCAAATTACGCCTCTCGCGGCAAGAGTTGGCAAAATCCGCCATTTTGAGCACATTTAAGTTAAGGTAAACAAACAACAACAAAGTGTTTTCCGTGAATATTGGTTTTGCTTCGTGTCTTTTGCTTTGTGTCTTATTGTGTCTTTTTGTTTGTTTACCTGAGCTACTTGTAAAAGCTGTAAGCAAAACTAATATTCACGGAAAACAGTTTGTTGTTGTTTGTTTACCTTAACTTAAATGTACTCAAAATGGCGGATTTCGCCAACTCTTGCCGCGAGAGGCGTAATTTGGCAAAAGCTCNGTTTGTTTACCTTAACTTAAATGTACTCAAAATGGCGGATTTCGACAACTCTTGCCGCGAGAGGCGTAATTTGGCAAAAGCTCTATTCTTTAAGATACATAACTATTCCATATTTTTGTATTTCTTTATGGAATTGTATCCCATTTAGGTAACGCGATTAGAGGCTGGCGTGAATGGAACTACGTTGGAAGAGATGAGCGGCGATGAGGACAAACCTGAGCCTTTGGATATGTCCTGGCCGAATACAACGAGGAGGAGAATTACATACGTCCTTTTGGCGCCTATACTTGTACCTTTATGGCTCACCTTACCTGACACGAAAACACCGAGAGGTACGGTACAGTGCGTTCCGCATTGGTAGCAGAATCGATGCACGCTGGAAGGGAGACTTTTGTTGACAGTAGATAACTATGTGGTTTTCAGGTAAACGATTCTTTGTGGTCACATTTCTTGGAAGCATTGTGTGGATTGCTGCCTTTTCATATTTAATGGTGTGGTGGGCGAACTTGGCCGGAGAAACATTTCATATCCCGCCCGAGGTAAATATTGGCTTCCGTATTGAACCCAAGCGTTTGGATTATTGACGCTTTCTGTCAGGTTATGGGCCTTACATTTCTGGCGGCTGGCACATCCATTCCCGATTTAATTACCTCTGTCATCGTAGCCCGGAAAGGTTTGGGTGACATGGCTGTGTCCTCTTCCGTAGGATCCAACATTTTTGACGTCTGTGTCGGGTAGGATCTACGCCTTCTGTCGTCCAAAGCTCGATAAATGTTGTTTTCTTTTGATTAAAAAATAGACTGCCTCTTCCCTGGTTTTTATACGGAGTGATTATGGGTGTTCCCGTGGAAGTGAGCAGCACGGGCATGGCTTGCTCTATCTTGATTCTCTTTGGGATGCTGCTCTTCGTAGTGGGCTCGATTGCTTGCTTCAAGTGGAAGATGAATAGGCCTTTGGGTGTCACGATGTTCCTCTTCTACTTTGTCTTTGTGGCCCTGTCATTGGGTTTCGAGTACGGCTACCTCACCTGCCCTGTTTGAAATGCTCATGTGGCAAATGTCTGGCTGGCAGGATGGATTCATCGCCCCATATGGTATACAATTTCGAGCCTACCTAAGTTTAAACAGATTTTAAAAGGAATTGGAACTTTTCGGATTTAGATAACTGTGACTTGCCAGCGAACTTGTTGTGACGTGACACAGAAGCAAGCAAGAAACATTTTCCTGAATCTTTCTCCTCCTTCTGCCGTACGTCCTTCTCCCGTCTATCTTAAAACAGTACCGGTACACGTGTCAAGATGAGCTTGCAAATGAAAGAAAACTCAAGGATGTCACCAAGTTTTTCAGAATAGGCAAAAGTGAGCAAACAAAGGACTTCTCTAGAAACTTCAATCTGTGTATCCTTGTTTTCGGTTTCTCTCTCGACATTTCGCTCTAGCTCTTCACTATATTACTCTCTTTTCTCCCCGTGTAAAAGGCGGGTCCCTGTCTTTACTCTGTACTCTTTAATCTGTGTTTTCTCTCTTAAATTTTAAGTCTGTATAAGGAAAAACATTTCTTCTTTGAATCTTTAGGAAGCGTCTTGATGAATGTCGAACCTCTTTCCCTTCGTGAGTCATATTAGGATTATCGACTGTACGCAAGTTCTTCTTTTACCTTCTTAGAAAAAAAAGGTTGTGGTAACGTATTACGAAACCTAACTAGCTTCATTCTTGGCACCTTCCAAGTGGAGTACTCACGATTCAGGTTGTCATGTAAAAGCTGTATTGGACTGAAGAGGGGAGAAAAACGAAACAATAAGCAAGACACATTTGTTAAGAGAAGAATCCTTCTGTTCATTTGTATAGCACAATCTGTATGTCCTGTCGTGGGTTTTTTAGAGTACTTCCTAGTATGAGAATTTCGGAATTGAAGTTTTATCGTAAGTTAAACTTTCTGCCGTGGTTAAAAGTTAGTTCAGTTTAGTGGGCAGCAACTTTTTACCTTGTACCATTCGCGTAAAATTTTGACTGGAGTCTTGTACTGTACATAGATTACAAAAATAATGTAACTGTACATTTACTCGTTTGGTTTTCTATAATACCTCCTAGTCTTCATTCGACTGGTATAACATTCTCATCTATCTACTACCGTTTTCTAGCTTCTACTGCGTTATTCCTTTTAAGGAGTAAGCTACCAGAACTGCAGGGTACGCATATAGTACCTTGATTGGTTTGTGTTGTACAATTGTTCTGCATAATTTAATATTGTTTCCCATCAATAAGTAAACTGCTCCTATGGACTCTATCGAGTGAAAACTAATAGGCAGTTATATTAATTGCTTGAGGTTCGATTCAATTATAAAATTGCTCAACTCCGCATCAGAGATCATCCGAAGTTTTCATAAAGCGCGGTAAAAGGTATACAAACAAATTTCTCCACAAGAGGCACCATAGTCGCGAAAGAGACCTTGCGTTGCAACACGTGGTGAGAAAAGATATTTGTGTTTTTGACTGTCTACTTTCTGAAATTCCAAGTAATTCTCTAAACAATAATATATTTCGTTACTTTACATTCGGGAATAGAATATACTAAACATGGGGAAGAAGCAAAAGGCAAAAGCTGTTACTGAAAGCTCAGATTCTGATAACCAAGACGAAGTTTCTGAAGAAGTAGTGGACGGAGAAGTAACTGACGAAGAAGTAGTGAAGGCAAATCCAGATAATTCAGCAGTGCAGGGTTATGAAGAAGTAGTGGAGGAAGAACCCACAACTTTCAAAGATTTGGTAGGTTATCTATAAATGTTGGTAAATCTATGAGTTACTCATTTACCTTGTTATCCCAGGGGCTCGTTGACGTTTTGTGCGAGGCCTGTGAACGTTTGAAATGGAAAGCTCCCACTGCAATTCAAAAAGAATCAATCCCACTAGCTTTGCAAGGTAAATTTACAATCAGATTTTAAGGCAGGATGCCTTTTATCACAAGTTTATCTGGTTTAGGACGCGATATTATTGGTTTGGCTGAAACTGGTTCGGGTAAAACAGGAGCATTTACTCTACCAATGCTTCAAGCGTTATTAGAGCACCCCCAAAGACTTTTTGGCTTGGTTCTTACTCCCACAAGAGAACTGGCGTTTCAGATTGCAGAACAAATTGAAGCGTTAGGTAACCTGAACCTCTTAAACACTGTCATGTACTAATTAAGTGCCATTGTAGGATCGGTTTTAGGGGTCAAAGCTGTTGTAATTGTCGGTGGAATGGACATGATGTCCCAAGCTTTATCTTTAGCCAAGAAGCCACACGTAATCATTGCCACACCTGGTCGTTTGGTCGATCACTTGGAAAATACCAAAGGCTTTAGCCTCAAGTCACTGAAATTCCTTATTATGGACGAAGCTGATCGAATTCTTAACATGGATTTCGAACAAGAAGTGGACAAGATCCTGAAAGTCATTCCCCGGGAGCGTCGTACCTTTCTCTTTTCTGCCACTATGACCAGCAAGGTTCAAAAACTCCAACGAGCCTCATTGACTGACCCCGTACGTGTACAAGTGTCATCCAAGTACCAAACCGTTGACAAATTACAACAGAGTTACTTGTTTATCCCTCTTAAATTCAAGGTAACTTTTAATTAAGGCTTAACTGAGTAGTTTTAATCTCGTTTCCTGACAATAGGACGTGTACTTGGTGCATATCTTGAACGAGTTGGCAGGCAATTCTTTCATCATATTTTGCTCCACTTGCAACAGCACCATGCGTACTGCTATCTTTCTGCGATGCTTGGGCTTCATGGCAGTACCCTTGCATGGTCAGTTGTCACAAAACAAACGTCTAGCAGCCCTTAACAAGTTCAAATCCCAAGCTCGCTCCATACTCCTCGCGACTGATGTAGCGTCAAGAGGCTTGGATATTCCGCACGTGGATGTTGTCATTAATTACGACATACCCACTCACAGTAAAGATTACATCCATCGCGTAGGTCGTACTGCACGTGCTGGAAGGTAGTAACATCTAATTACGTTGGAATATCCTGCTGATTTGTCTTGGGAAATAGATCCGGTCGCGCTGTGACATTTGTTACGCAATACGACGTGGAATTATACCAGCGCATAGAACATTTATTGGGAAAGCAATTGCCTTTGTACACTGCCGAGGAATCGGAGGTCATGGCATTACAAGATCGAGTTAATGAAGCACAGCGACTAGCAAAATTGGTGAGATTGAAAGGTTTTTCAAGTTCCTACTAAAGTTTAATTTCTCTTGCTACGTTAGGAACTCCGCGAGTTGGAAGATAGGGGCAGCAAGAAAGGAAAGGGAAAAGGAAAGAAGAAAGCAGGAGACGACGATGATACGGAGGAAGCGATGGGTGTACGGAAGCGCATGAAGCATTAAAACCAGCATTTCGTTTGAACTATACTGTTACATTCTGAATTCCGTGTCAAAATATTGAAAAAGATCCGAACGATCTTAAGGAGGAGAAGGTGGGAGGTCCCCTACGGTTTCTTCTTGGACCAGCAACACTGCCATGGCAGCAAAACTTAACCTTTTCTCGGCCTGATCCTTGTCCCAGGTCAGCGATGTCCTAGTCCTGATTTTCATCTCCTCCGAAGAGTTGCGGTCAAATTGGCGCACAAGGTCAGACACCTTGCTGTCACTCCGTACCAAAACTGCTCGCAGCTCTTGTTCTGGGCACTGGGGCGGATCGCAAGAAGCGACTGGGTTGAATTTCTCTAGTGTCGCTGGGTCCTGTTGTCCCTCACATGGATTCGCTGACTCATATTCATCGACGTTGGGTAGGGCATTCGGCCGATTGTCTGTTTCCTGGCATTCAGAATTGAAAAATCGAGTAGCTTGTAAGGGACTTTCTGCATTTTTCTGCTCCTCTTCAGCTGCTTTACGTAGTAAAGCTATTGGGTGCGGCCGAGGAATGTCATAATCACTGTTCCTCCGTTTTAGGAGTGGAAGAGATGTCAATTGTTCCCCATCACCTAATTAGGTTTATTTAAAGATAAGCTATTGCATGTTGTAAGTTCTGTGCTTACCGAAAATGACTTCCACAACCTTTGCTGCAATTTCGGCATCTTTCGTAACTATTGACCCTGAAAACGCGGATCCGGCTTCATCATCTAGCAAAGGTTCAGATAAATAAGGGTCTATTCCCACGGAATTGCTCCATTCTCCACTCCATTCAGCTTCCGCCTCTGCTTCGTCAGGCAAATTAGTTTCAATCCATTCAGCTTCGGGTTCCAACTCCGGTTCAAGGGTCACTCCTTCTAATGCATTGTTTGTGTTGTGGTAATTTACGTTTGTATCACCCCACAAGCTCACATCAGAGTCCTCTGTAGTCGCAATGGGAATTAGAAATTCCTCTGCATCTTCATTGGTAGTACGAGGCATGCTGGGAGGCTCAGATCCTGAAATTTGTATGGGAATTGGAATGGATCGGGGCATGTCATGAAAAGGAGATACTGCTCGCATTTTGAAGGACTGTTTCTTGACCGGGAGTTGAGGGGGGCGGATAGGTTCTGTTTGATTTAGGCTTAACGGGCGAACGTCACTTTGATTCGGATACAGGCTCGCAGAGAATCGTCGAGCAGGTAAAGTAGGTGGGGCGCTGTAGCAAGACGGGGAAGATATGCCCTCTTTGGCTGTATCCACCCAAAGCTTGACAGAGTCCTGGGCCATTTTAAGTTCGGAAGCGTCGTCGTTCAGATAAATCTGCTGAGCAACAGGAGGTTCTTTTTCTTTTGGAGGCCGTAGTTTGACTTCAGTTTCGTGTTCTTCTTGTGGGGCGGAAGTTTCAGGGGCAGAATTCGGTGGGTCTTCTCGACTGTTTTCCTTTTTGCCTAGTTTGAAGAAGTGTTTAAAGAGATTCAAGCTCGATTTACGCCGAGTTGATTTCTTTCGCTTATCACTGGCTGGAACAGATGGAGCAGGCGTGCTTACTTCTATTAAGGGTTTTGAGGTAGTTGGGGTCGGATTTGGGTGTTTTTCCTGTAGTACTAGAGAATTCGACTCGTCAGAAACAATCGGAATTACAGTTTCTTCAGGGGCGACCGAAAGAAAGCGGTTTACGTTCGCGTTCGTTGGCAAGTTAGCGCGCGTTGGCCGAGGACTTTTCTGTGGTGAAGGTATTAGCTTATAGTTCTGTGGTGACTTCTTGGCCGCTTTCTCAGATGTTAAAATCTCGCTTGATGATCCTCTTCCAATTTGCAAGAAGTTGGAAAGGCTGGCGTAACTAAAGGCGGCCATTGTCCGGATTCTGCTCGACTTCTCCAACGATCTAAGGTTGCGTTTAATATTAGTACCAGAAATGTATCAGAAAATTAGGAAAGTTTGTCTACCGTGTACTAACAAAGACCTCGGCATCATTCCCAGATGCTTCGTTTGCGGGTACTTCGTCTTCGGAGTCATTGCCCTCATAGTATTTAGACAATCGGCCGTCCAGGGTGGAAAAACGTTGTCCGGTTTTCAGCGGTGGGATATCTTTCGGCAAACAACTCTAGACAAGAAATTTGTCAAGCTAAGATGGTGTTAAGAGTTGAAGACTTCGCGTTTACCGTAGCAGGAGGAGTGCCGTCAACAAGGGAGTGTCGGTATGTTCGTATGTTGGATTCTCTGGATGGTTGCCTAGAAAATCGCTTTTCTGTGCTCGTTGAAGAAGGATCTTTGAGCACTCGTGCAGCTTCCAAGTTTCTGAGCCATATTTGGCACAAAGATTGAGTGCGAAACCTTAGTATAACCTGGCCATTGTGAGAAGATACGCTGATGCTTTGTTCTACGCCGGGAGCTTCTATAACATTATAGACGAGTCCCATATCAAGCATATCATGGAACTTGGAGACATCTTCGTAGTCCGTTTGGCATTTGTAGAAAAGAAGGAGTCTGCCGTTGAGAACGCAGTACCATCTTCTCCATACGGGTAAGAATCGCTGGAATAAAGAAAAATTTTAATAATTCATATGTTGGGAGAACTGAGTGAAGGAATAATGTACACTTTTGGTTTTGCGTTCCAGGTAGCCCTGCAGAGGAATTCGGTGGATTTCTTCAACCATTTTTCAAAAGAAATTCTAACAAACACTGAAGACGTTGGATAGCTTACTGTGTCCGGTTTCAGTTCTGGAGTTCTGTAAATGTGGAATTCCTTATCATCAACCCCGGAAGTTTTGGCTGCATCCTGCATCCGCCATGCAAACCTAGTATAGTATATCCTTCTGCTAGAACGAACCGATGCTCTCACCCTCTATAACCTTATCGTTCATTTATACTTCGACTTGGCGCATTTTCGCGTATTTGTTATACTCCTGAAATTTAGGTGAGCTAGGAAAAAATTGAGCGCTGATGTCCTTTCTGTTCCATCTTCTACCCGAGTCTAAAGCTGTGTTATGCAGGATCATTCCGCGTCAAGACAGATGAATCATGATTATGAACACGCCTTTAATTTAAACTGCTGAAGAACTTTCTTCAGCAATTTAAAAGTTTTCGTTCTTTGAAGAACAAGTTCGTGCTCCTTTTAAGACACATAAAAGTAATTTTCAAAAAATAATTAAGCTACAGCAAAGCTTGAACCCAAATTTATTATATTTTCCCTTTACAATAACACAGCAAATGCTTTATTTCCAAAAACCAATTGACAACTTTGCACAACCTGCCGGTAAGCCACTGGGATATCTTGTGCCAAAACTGTCATACATCTAAGACAGCTTTTCCACCAGGTGAATATAAAACGCAGGCTCGGGCATTTCTTCAAGGGTCTTGAAATCCCCATACAGCATATGCTTGCATTTGTTCTCAAAAGCATCGTGTACAATTTGCTTGAACTCAGCTAAGCGATGAGGATAGTACGACAAGCGGAAATTCCTATTTATCTTCAAATTAGTATGCGGCTTGGGAATTAAATCTCTTAGGATTCTCTTACCCTTGCTCTTCGTCTGTAACACCTGTCAAACCTTTAACGTCCATAACGTAATCCATGGTGACCATATTGGCTTTCCCGTTAATGAACAGCACAGAAGTTTTGATATCCAGAATATGCTGGCTCTAAAAGAACGAAAGAATAGGGAAATAAATTTTACTAGTTCTATGGAAGATAAAAGACCAATCGATTTCTGTTTACACTGTAGTAGATGTTCTTTGCAGGAGTCATGCCTCGGTCAATGATATAATCGTAGTTGCGGTGGTCGATAAGCAAAAGGCCTCCTGGTTTCACGCATTTGGCGAAGTTTCGAAGAGCTAATCTAAAGCGAAAAAAGATTTGAGGAAAACGTAAGAGACAAGAAACCAGGTCTCACTTTTGATTGCGAAGATCTCCATTAAAGTCGGGTAAATGAGCAAAAGAATTGCCAAGACATATAACAGCATCAAATCCACCATCAGGTATTTCTTTCAGATCATCAGTTAAAGTCAGCCAGTTGGCCTCTTCAATAACTAATAAGACAATCCATTAATACGTCCAATGAAAGGTAAAATCATTTGAATTACTCCACTGATCAAAAGCTTCCTCTTTCCTCCTATTCCATCTCGTTTTTAATGCATGCTTCAGCATCTTATCTGATGCGTCAATGGAAGTGACCTTGAAACCTTCTTCTACTAACATGACCGAGTCGACCCTTTTTGTTTTAGATAAAATAAACATACATTCCCTTATCGTCATATTTTTTTTTTTACCCAGTACCACAGGCTAAATCCAACACGGTGGTACAATTCCTGCTTTTAAGCAGCCCAACCAAAAAATTCTTGTAATTGTCCGTCCTGTACTTCTTGTCTCCGATATAAACTTCCCAGATTTTGGCAGCTTTCCCGTCAGCATATTGATCAGGGATGCCTTCAGCAGCTGTTCCCAAAGAACGCGTTCGGTAAACACTGTCAACCATCTAAAACAACAAATAAAACAATTATTTTTAAATAGTGACGTGTTTCGATATAAGCTCGGCTCGGTCAACTTACCGTTGCACCACCTTATGGAATCAGTTCTACGAAAAATCGAAAAGGGAAATGAAATGCAAATATGCCAGTACTTGGCTTTAGAACGCAAACAGCACCGATAGCACACAAGCTGCGTTCCCAGAGTGAACAAGTAATCAGCTTACAGAGAACAAAATAACACTAGATATTAGATATCACGCAAGTTTTTGTTTACTGTTTACTTAAATGTGGATCAAGATGACGTAGGACGCTTCGTGTTGGCTAGACTCGGTCAAGAAGGAGGGGCAAGAAGACAAGCCTCCCGCGATTGGTATAAAAACAGTATGTTGCATGCTCGACGAGAACCTGAGACCACGACTACAGCATATTTAGGTTTCACAATAGGATAACAAGGGTATCTTCCAATGTAAGGGTTTTAAGCCAACTGTCATTCCCATGAGTAGATTCGGCTCAAAAGAGGTAACAAAGGTTTACGACGCGGATCTTACGTCAGTAAAAACTCCTTAGAATACCCGATAGAAAGGTCGCGAAGTCACCCGTTTTGTGAATGTTTTGTTCTCTTTGCGAACCCTTTTCTTGTTCATTAAGACATACTTACTTTGCGGAGGCGTGGGTAAGTCTGTGAATCTACCCCGCGTATGTTCCTAAAGCCCCACCAGAACCTACTGAGATCGAGAAAGTAGGTTCAAAAATATCTAATCAATCTGTATTATTCTGGCTAATTTTTGTAGACCTGTTTCTGTAAGTTAAACATTTAAAAAAAATATTTTATGTGAGATTCCTATTCGATTTGAATAGCGCGCGCTCTTGAAAGTCGCTCCGCCCAGCTTGCAGCCTCGCCTTCGCCTCGCTTCAGTCGTGCTCGCACAGCCGAACGTGTTGGATGTTTGGGCAGAAGCTGGTGTCATTTATACGAGTTGCACGGTTTCTAGTGTTCGCATTTTCTTGTCTACCAGGAATGCCGTAAGGCGAAACTGGTGTACGGAGAAGTTCACGCGAAATATGCCCCAACTTTTGAGACAGTTCTGTTTTTAAGGTAAGTTACTCTCTTTTTGGTTACGCACACAATTACTGTTGATCCATAAGCATTAATTTA
>JAGJRP010001416.1:0-15864 GCA_022832235.1 Lepidurus couesii
AGAAAATAATTTACTCAGCCAGAAATGTCCAGACGAAACTTCTACCCCTGCCTGGTGGCGTCTTCGCGGTCTTCAGTCGGAGCTGCCCATTTGAAGTGATTCCGGGTTTCGAAGATAACACTTAATCCGATTGGTAATGTTTAACTCACTATGTTATAAAACTTAACTACTAGCTTTATAACATCGCTATACTAGCTTAAGTAACATCGCTGGAGAGAGAGCACGTCTGCACTGACTGCTGACTGGCAAGCAACTGGCGTTTATATAGGGGTGCTTCAGGATCCACATCCATTCAGCGGGCAAAAAAACTTGTGAATCCGTTTTCTTGAACTTGTCCAGACACGTTTTGGTGTTTCTACGAAACGAGTTTCAACCCGGATTAAACCGGGTTTAACTAGTTTGATCCAGGTTGAACCAGTTTGAACCGGATCAAACCGTATCAAACTAGTTCAAACTGGTNTTGAACCAGTTTGAACCGGATCAAACCGTATCAAACTAGTTCAAACTGGTTCAAACTAGTTAAAACCGGTTCAAACTGGTTCAAAGTAGTTAACATCGGTTTAAACCGGTTCAAACTGGTTCGAACTAGTTAAAACCGGTTTAAACTGGTTCAAAACGGTTTAGGCCGGTTTAAACCGGCTGAAACCGGTTCAAACTGGTTCAATCTGGTTCAAACTAGTTAAAACCGGTTCAAACCGGTTCAAGCCGGTTCAAACTGGTTCAAAGTAGTTAAAACCGGTTCAAACTGGTTTGAACCTCTGACTGACTCCGACTGAAGACCGCGAAGACGCCACCAGGCAGGGGTAGAAGTTTCGTCTGGACATTTCTGGCTGAGTAAATTATTTTCTTTTAAATTTAAATATGGAAAAAGTAACTAAACTTTCGTCTTTTTTATAGGCTTTCACTTCGTTTGAGTTCCTTTATAGTGCTCACGGTCACTCTTTAGGTCTTCCACTTCGGGATTTGAGCTGAAAAGAATGGATTTAGGCGGCTTTGAATTCAGGCAAGAATCAATAGGTGGCAGATCTCAAGATCGCGGTTCTAGACTCGAGGTCGCAGAATTCAAGATCTCGATATAGACATTATTAATTCAGCTTATCTTTTCAGTATTTAATGTGCATATCGCTCAACAATAATGAAAGTTTTTAACGCAGTGTTCCTACTTTTGTTATTTTTTAAAAAATATAGGCTCTTACCTTTCGTGGGTTGTTTCCACAGTTGTCGGTAAGTGGGCTTTTTTGGTCTACAGATTGGGCTCCTTTCCTTTGGACTTGGGGTGGGCTCTTTTGGAACTGGGCTCCTTCGTCCCCTTCGTCCTATAGCCGGAAATGTGCGATTCGATAAGAGATTCGTCTTGCGATCCGCTTACCAGAGCCGCTTCACCATTCGCTTGCCCGTCCGTTTCCTGCATAAGTTGGCGGTTATTTCGAATACTAACAGATGGCGTAGGTGTTATGTTTTCGGATTAAAGTACGCTGAAAATGATCCCTATTTTATTGTTGACACGTTGAACGTGATTACTAGACTCATCATTCATTCCGTTAACTAGTCTAGGGTTGGTTAGACTGGTGTAAAACTGTGCAAAAAATGACTTCTAGGTCCGAAATCCTGTGCTTATTTGACGTAGACGGAACTCTGACCGCACCACGCCAGGTTTGTTATAAATTGTACGAATTTGTTAAAATTACGATCTAAAATACCGCGCTTAAATTCGCTTAGAAAATTACGTCAGACATGGAAGAATTCCTGCTTTACGAAGTTAAACCCAAAGTGACAACGGGAATCGTTGGAGGCTCGGATTTATCCAAAATTGCCGAGCAAATGGGCGGAATGGATGGTAAAACCCCTCAATTACCATTTTAAACTCGTAATTTACCTGATGTTCCCTTAGTAATCAAGAAATACGACTATGTCTTCGCCGAGAACGGTCTTGTCGCTTATAAAAATGGAGAACTCATTGGCCAAATGGTAAAGCTCTAAAAAAAAATTCTTTACAATCTTTTAGAAATTATTACTGCAAATTGTTTAATACAAAATTATTGATAATTATAATATGGAACTGTAGAGTATCCAAGCCCACGTTGGTGAAGAAAAACTGCAACGTTTTATCAACTACGCCCTCAAATACATGTCCGATATCATTTTACCCATCAAGAGAGGCACTTTTATCGAATTCCGTAACGGTTTGATCAACGTTTGCCCTGTCGGTCGGAATTGCACTCAAGCCGAGCGAGACGCTTTCGCTGCCTATGACGAAATCCACGGCGTACGACAGAAATTCGTCACCAAATTACGCGAAGAATTTCCCGACTTGGGTCTCGTCTTCAGTATAGGCGGACAAATTAGTTTTGACGTTTTTCCCCTAGGTTGGGATAAAACGTACGCGCTGAGATACGTTGAGAAAGACGGTTTTAGGGATATCCATTTCTTTGGTGATAAAACTGCGCCTGGTGGCAACGATTATGAAATTTTTAGCGATGCTAGGACGATTGGTCATACTGTTAGAAATCCAGATGACACTCGAGAACAATTGAGTGTGTTGTTAAGCTCCAATTAAGTACTGTATATGTTTTAATCAAAGAGTGTGGCTAATTATGAACTGGTTCACTGCCAGCTTGTGTAAATTTGTAACCTTTTTAAAGGAAAGTGAGGAAGAAGAGGTGGAGAAAAATGAATAATTCGTTTGTGTTGCTGAACTTGATAATTTAAAGTGTTTGTGGGAATTAGTAAATATATATTTCACTTTAGTTTGCTTCAAATCAAAGGATTGTTTGTAATTCATTTACTTCTAAATTTTTTAAGTCCTTATGAACTCCTGTGTTCTGGGAATAGGTTTTAAAGTATTTTCTGTGAACTATTTCGCTGTTTTACTAAAATTTTTACTATTTTTTTTTTCGATTGTTTACATTTATGTTTGAAAGCGCGCCGAACGCCTAACGTCAGCTATTGCAGCGATCCTGCAGCGGTTTGCAAAGGGCTCGGAACCCTCGGGAAGGGTACGGATACTCGTAGTAAACTCGGGCGTCTGTTGCCAAACGCTGTCCCACCTCCTGTCATGGCGGACCTTATCTAGACGCGGAACAAATTTTCCACTCTCCCAAGTCTCAGATAATTCCGTTACTTCTTCCCCATTACTGTGAAAACTCCTTCCAAAAATTATTTAATTAGTAATATGTAGTAAGTGAATAATTTTTACCTGATTCTAGCGTTAACTTAGTCAGAAGTTTGTATTTTCATTTCATAGTGTTATTGTTTAGGGACCGAAAACATGGGTGAAGAACTACCCATGCTCGAAACCCTAAGCCCCGCCCCTTTACTGGACGACATGAAGCTTGAAGAGAACGAGAAGACTACGTCTTTTGCGAACATTTCGCTGTTCCTAACTTCCGGAAAGTATTTACCAGGCATGAAGGCAAATCAGAAACGAACCTTGCGCAAAGCTGCGACTAATTTTGCGCTCATCAACAACCAATTGTATTATGTGGGCCGAGATAAACAGAAACAGCGCTTGGTAGTCCTGGATGACGATAGCAAAAAGCGCATTTTTAAGGATTGCCACGCTCCAGAAGGTGCCGTTCTACATTGTGGTCAAAAGAAAACGTTAGAGCGCATCGAAGCCCACTTTTATTGGCGTAGTATGGTCAAAGACGTAGTTGATTGGGTCCAATATTGCTCAGTATGCATGGACAAGGAAACTAAAAGGTACTGCTCTCCGTCAACGGCCAAAAAGTCAAAGTTGGCGTCACCATCAGCCCCGCCCCTTGCCAACATCCTACCAATGGAGTGCGTTTACCTAGTTCAACCCCTTCCAGAACCGTAAAAATCTAATATTTTCTCGTAAAACAGTTTTATAATCAATAAGTAATTGTTCTTAGTCCTAATGTAGTGGACAACTCTGTAGAAAACGTTCGAAATTATGTCACGCAACTAGAGGAACGTTTGCAAGCCGCTTCTGAAGCTGAAAAACAAGTGAACATCCGTTTTAAAATTCATCAAAATTATCTTTACAAGCGAAATTAAGTTTTTCTGTTCACGTAGGTCACAGAATCCACCAACAAAGCGTTACTGGACATAGACGATGCATTAGACAAGGTTTTGGGCGTTTTAATCCGCTCAGTGAGCCGGCGAAGGGACGAATTAAAGTCCCAAGTGTGCAAATTGCGCTCCAAAACACTAAAACCCATCAAAGCGCAAAAGAAATTGCTAGAAATACGCAGCAAAGTCTGTCGAGGTCTCCTTCAAGACGCTGATGCTCCCAATGCCATTAATTGGCAAACGAGAGCTTCTTTGTTGAATTTTTCGTTACCTTCCACGCAATTCAACGATACGTCGTTTATTACGACAAATTTGAGCCTTAGCTCCCTCCATCAAGTCACGTCAGTCATAGAACAGTTTGGGAAAGTAGGGAAGTTAAGTCCCTTTCATTTAACTACGATCGCAGAGCGTCCAGGCGCCTTATTTCTCCAATGGCAGATGCTGGAACATGACAACGAGAGTTTATTAGAAGAAACGTCGGTTTTTACGTTCCGTTTAGAAATGCAGAAAGCAGGCGAAGAAGCTTGGCAAGAAACGTATGTGGGGTCATCTAACGAGTTTATCGTTAAGCCCCTCCTACCGGGCGTTCTTTGCACGTTTCGTGTTTTTGCCAAAAAAGAAAACGAGGACATGTGGGGACCGCCGTCTACACCCATAGCTTCCTGCACTAGCTTACCTTTATATCGTAATGTCCTTTATATCTAATTAATTTGCTAAAATAAATAATTATTTAATTATAGAATTATAAATCTAGTTTTAAATAATAAAAAAAAATGTGTTTTGTGTGATTCTTTCAGGGTTTTCGCCCTGTTTTGAAACGTATCTATTAGAAGAAGATTGTACATTGGCCAGTAGGACAGGTTCTGGCCCCGCCTACTTGTATTCATCCTCACCTCAACTGCAACCGGGTTGCGAGATTACTTTTCGAGTACAAATTGAACTCTTTTTATTAAAATTTTGCGTATGTCATAATTTGTTTCTATTTTTAAAAAGTTTTTTGGAGAGGGGAAGTTAGCAGAAGGCGATGGTATAGGATTGGTGGAGCAATGGGTGCAAGGAGGAGGATTGGTACAACCAGGAACGTTATTTCTGACCGCTTTAGGTAACAATCAGAAAATTTATAGATTAGTTTGAACAAAATTATATTGTAACGCTTTTAAAAGGTTCGGTTTTGGTTAACGGCGTTGAGGTGATCGGTCTAGCAGTTCCTTTGTGGAAAACCAGTCAGGTGAGCTTCCTTTTAGAGAAAGTGTCAGAAGATTTGGAGAATTCGCTGCTAAGAGTGCTTATAAGCACTGAAGACAAACGTTTGAGTGTGGATTGGAGGTTACACTGTCCTACATTGAGCGTTTATTTTGCGTTGAGTCTGAGTGTGGAGAGCGTGAAAGTAAAAGTGGAATAAATGAGGAAAAAATTGTATTTTCTTCGTCCAAAAACCTTACAATTGAAATTTAACTTAAAAAAGAAAAAAACGGAAGATGGTCAAATTTTAGCCCGAGCAACCACGACAACCGCAGTGGACACATTCCACAATACGACCCTAAACCAAAAAGAACAGAATTAGAAAATTAGTGGACTCAAATTCCCCTAAAAATATTCAAAACATCTATAAATAATCATCGAAAATTCCATACAAATCCGAACTTTAAAAGAAACTTTTGAGGTCAAACGTTACACGTATCAGGAATTCCTTAGTGTACAACGAAGTTATAAGAAAGTTACTTACTTCTTCAAGTTTGCTTTTGGGAACGCGGCAGATGCAATTCGTGGCGAAATTCGTGTCTCTGGTTTGAATGCAGCGTAGGCAGCACAAATTCTCGTAACCTTGCTTTTTCCATTTAGCTATCAAGTTCTGGTCTGCGATATTCTCACGTATGCAGTAGTCGTAGAGCTCTAATGAACGAGATTAAGGCTTCAAATCACCCTTATTTCGTGAATTTACTTTGAATGTACCTTTGCTGATGGCTTTACGACGATGATATAGGTCGTAAATGTACCGAGATTTCTGGTGATGGATCTTAAAGATGGGCCAGAGTGATTCAACAACACGTTTCCCTTCATGAGTTTCGGTTTCAGCTAGTTAAAGTGCAAAAATATTATTATTAAATTTTTAGAGCAAATCTTTCCAAATTTAATGGTTTACCTTCACGCATTTTCTGCTCTAATTCTTCCAAAGTGGGTTCAATGAGCTCCCAACCTTCCGGAGGAGGCTTCCTGGTCCTGGTACGCACTTTTGGCATCTTAATTTACTTGAAAAGCGTGTTTTTAACTTTTAAGCGAAATTCACGATTTGTTTTGTGTCAAAACGGTAATGTGAGCTAGACATCGATCCCGAATAATCGGAAGGTTGTAGGAATGACAAGTTTAGATCGATTAATACTCCGGTCACGCCTCTGCTTTGCAGTGCACAACGATTAGTCGACAAAGAGAGCTACACCAAAACAGTAATTAGTGAACGTAGTGTGGAATTTCGGTAAAGCCGCGATAATTAAGATCTATTTGATACTACACGTTAACGCTGTGAGCTATGGATCAACTACCTGATATTGAGGTCTTGGAAACGGACGACTATTACATTTTCCATAAACAAGAACATAGTTTATGGTGTTGTCGAAAAACTGGAAAATTAGAATGCCGTAGCGGTAAAAAAAATATCCTAATTAACATTTTAAATATGATAATTAAATAAATTTAATTTAGACTGGGATTTGACGGCTGCCAACGATCCGAGATGTATTGGCTTAGTTTATGGCATTATTGGCAAATTTAAATGCTTTCCAGGTGATTTAAGTTCAAAATTACCTTATATTTCCAAGTTAATTGGTGGTTTTGGCTTAGAATCCGAGTCATCGCAATTACTAGTCGTTGAAAGATGTGCAGCCGTAGGCAACTTACCTGGCCAAAATGCCATGATTTATAAAATTACCCAAGTCGCTTTGATTTCGCTCAGCTTGGAAGCATCGCCTTGGCCATTAGATCTCCTTCCTTGTCAAAAACATTCCGCTTACGACTTCGGCAGTGCCGGGAGCTTGCATAGAACCTGGGGCACGTTAAAATCTGCCACGAGAACGATCAAAAGTACCACAGAGAAAGCCGCAGCCTTAGCTACAGGCCAAGTGAGTCATCCTCTAAAAACTTATTTTTTTAAAACTTTATTACAGAACAAAATATATATGTTGTAGAGTAGTTTTAGCTGATATATCGGGCATCAGAGTTCCTATGTTGTCTTTGAGTGATAACCGAGATATTTGTTTTCGTTTAGTCCTGAAGCTCCCATTAGAAATGCATTGGGACAATGTTTACAAACTCGTAGCCCTTTCAGTTTGCCATAGATAGAAATTAGAACTAGATATTTAGATTGTGTGGTATATCAGCCAAGTTTGTAGTAAAAATGGGCTTTTTAGCTGAAATGAGTAATGTTTTAGTGAGTATATAAGTTTTGAAGGTGCTGCGGTTCCGGTTCCCGCAGCCCGCCTTGGGCGGCTCAATCCGGAACCGATCCGCTATGTACGGGAAAGTTGACAATTCAGTTAAAATTTAAGTAATAGTCTCACAGTAATGATTATGGTGTATTAAGAAAGCTACTTTAATGGATTTTTTTATATAGATCACAATTATGCAAGTAACCGTTTCATGTAAACACATTTAAGCCGTTTTTTTTACCCATTTCAGGTCGGGTTCGTGGACAGAACCGAGCAAAGACTACTGGAAGAGGTATGTCGTCTGTTTAACGGCACCGATTCCTTCTATTTCTCTCCCAACGGGCTCTTAACTCACTCTCTCCAAAGATTAGCATTAGCTAACGAACAAATTAACGTCCATTCAAGCATTCCCGTTTGGCGAAGAGCGGATAGTCGCTATTTCTGGAACGCCACGTGGCTAAAAGATCTCACAACCCAAGATAGTCCCCTTGTCGACACCTGGATCCAACCTATTATCCAAGGGTATATCCAAATAGAAGAAGTAAGTTGAATTATGTTCCCAAAACTCGCAATTTTATTAAATAAAATCTACATTCTTTATGGAATCGTAGATTAATATTCCGCCCTGTAGTCCCGTGCTACCAACAGGCCCCTGCAAGCCCTTGATCCTCGCATTGATAAGTCGACGCAATGTCGGAAGGGCGGGAACTCGGTATTTAAGAAGGGGCGTGGACGAAGACGGTCACGTGGCCAACCATGTCGAAACGGAGCAGATTTTAGCCTGGGGACATCATGTTTTGTCATGGGTCCAATTACGTGGATCGATACCCGTGTTTTGGAGCCAAACGGCCGGCATTAAATATAGCCCCACCCCCACTTTGGATCGCGGTAAATTTGGTCCTATATTCTTGAAAAAAATAAATTAGACAGATAATATGCAGTAAGAACGATTGGCTACCTTCGAATTTGGAGTTGGGGATGATCATTTTTTAGCGCATTTTGATTTTGATTTTTTTTTTTTTTTTTTTTTTTTTTAAATTTAAATATAGATGTGGGAGAGACGCAATTAGCTTTCGCATTGCATTTGGATCGTGAATTGGCCTTCTATAGTCGACTTGCAATTGTTAACTTGGTATCCGATACGGGTCCGGAGCGTCTGATCGGCCGTAGTTTCTTGGAACACGTACTGCGATACGATTCTCGGCGTTTGGTGTATGTCGCCTTCGATTTCCACCAACAATGCGGCAAACTGAACTTTGAGAAACTGTCCAAGTTAACAGATGCCCTTGAAGAAGTCGTGCGAGACTATGGATTCACCTGGCGGGACGTTAAAGGCAATATCTGCATCCAAAAGGGCGTCGTCCGTGTGAATTGTATGGATTGTTTAGACCGTACCAACGTTGTTCAAGTAAAGAACCGTTTTTCTTCGACTTCAGTTTTATTTTAAATGAAATTTATTCGTTAATTGACAGACCGCGTTGGGAAAACTAGTTTTGGAAAGGCAGCTACCCAAGCTAGGAGTGGGCGTATCCCTAAATGAAGCTCCGTTAGGTCCATTACTGAATTCCGCCTTGCAGTCACTGTGGGCCAACAATGGCGATATCTTAAGTCGTCAGTACGCAGGCACTAACGCTCTGAAGGGCGATTTTACACGTACTGGCCAACGCAAATTCACTGGAATGGTCAAAGACGGCGTCTACTCCGCTAATCGGTAAGTTTTCCCCCATTTTCCCGCCATATTTCAAATTTCCCGCCTAAATTTCGTCAAGTTCGGTTGCGGCGTATATTCTCGGCAATTTTCAAATTTCCCGCCTTTTTGTCTTTTCCCGCGCTTTTACATTTAGGCATTTCTAAGGCTTTTTGGGGGTTTTCTTTGCCAGATTTTATGTGAATCGATTCAAAGACGCCTTCAGGCAGCTAGCTATCGATTTAACCCTAGGGCTACCCCTTCCTCCCGATTTGGTGGCCACATTACAAACCGCGCAGAACAAAAGACAAGCGCGTGCACATCAAAAAGCGTTAACTTTAACTTTCCGCGTTCCTTCTTCCTCCTCCAACACGGAATCCGATAACGAATCCTCTGACGAGGTCGAAGCGCCGGTTGCTTGCCCTTTAAAGGCAATTTTACCCCACCGAGTCCATTCTACATCCTTACTGTCAATCGCGGAAGGTTTTCTCCCGGTTTGCGGCATTTTAGCAGTGCAAATCAAACCCGTACGCAAATTAAACCTTCTGCGCAGGCGCAGTTGCACTGCCATCTTGTGGCCGGTATCCAAACCTACTTCTTCGAGCCTAGCTCCGCCTCCGGGGTGTAACCACAGCCAAAGATCTCCCACTCCGGAGATTTTGATCAACGGAGCAGATTTAGATGACGATGACGCAGGCGCGGTTGTCAACCTGCGCAGAACCACGAAGCAGTGGTCACATTCCTCCGAAACGATCGGCAGCCAAGCAGAGAGTAACGCGAGCAGCTTGCAAGAGGGCGGGAACTTGTTCCTGGGTGTAGCTAAAGGAGACAAACGTTCTTCATCCGAATGCGATTTGCCGAATCTGAGTTTCAAGAATTCGCACAGCGAAGGTGCACTCCAAGGATTTCAAGCCAATCCGAAAGGTAGTATCACTAGCCCCGCCCCGAGCCGTCAAGCCACGCCCTCCAACTTGTTTACATTGGGGAAAAGCAATGTTTTGAGCTTGAAAAAGGGGTTCAATTTAGGGGGCGTGGCCCTAGCTAACGCGAAGAAGATGGTTGTAGGCAGTAAACTGGCGAAAGGCGTCCAAAGTATCGGCGCAAACTTGGATCCGAGGAAACTAAAGGGTGCAGCCGTTAAAATGACGCGATTGGCGGATGTTACTGCGCATGCGTCAGGTAATTGGAGTACGCAAGCGCGAGAGCAGGATGAACGCATCCACGATCTTCTACCTGTTGCTGTAAACACGCCTATTATCCAGTTATAAGGTTAGAATTCACTTGAATTGCGATCAAGTAAACAGTATTTGGATTTTTTTTAATTTTCCAAATTTTTCTTTTGCGAATTTCTTAACTTTAGGCGCATAAATAAAATTTCCCTTGATGCAAAACTGCCATTGGCATTAAGGTACATTTCTAAAGAAGGTATAGCGTGGTATTAATCCTCTTTTTTTAGGCGAAATAATTCTTGGTGCAAAACCTTAGCATTAAAGTAAGTTTTGAAAATTTGGTTCGTAAATGTGCTAATTTTTGTATTTTTCTATTTTGTAGGACAAACAGTGCTTCCGCATGCAAATAATTTTAGAAGTGAACAAAGTGTGTCACTGCTGTTGTTTTGTGGTACGGTTTTTAGATGTTTGAGTTTCAAGTTCCAGTTTGCGCCATAAGTTGGATTAACTATCAAACATTGCTGTTCAGGCTCAGGGTTCTTTCATTTCTAGTTGGGAAGGAAAAAAGGGGCGTCTACGCACATTCCAAAGCCTCTTTTTCGGAAAAACAAAAAGCTATTTATTTTCCTGTTCCTAGTCCTCATGCTTCTATTACGAGTCTATTAAAAGTATAGGGAAAATTTTAAGAATCTGTCCTGAGAATAGACAAAACACATATTTATTCCATTTTTTGTAATTTTGTCCCACCGTCATGTCCAAATTTTAAAGCAATAGAGTTGAATTCCTCGCGTATACAATAGAATTGAATTCCATTTCTTTATCTGTGCCTCGTTTGGTTAAAATTTGGCCATGCGAAAATTGATTCAGATGTTTCGGTTGCAGTGATAAGGGATAAATTGCAATCGCAGCTCTCCGGCAGGAATTTGGAGTTGTGCTGGTGCATGGTGCTTATCTCGTTATCAGAGAGTTTGCTTTGGCGTTCCCTTCATTCCGTTTTTATTTGTTCCTTTTCCTTGATAATCATCTCGCTAGCTAACATAGACGCACACACATACACAAGCTTAAAACCATAGCAGCCTTATCATCCCCCGAGGGCAGACAAGTATAGAATTCTGACACAAGTTGGATACGTTTAATTTCGTGAGTCAATATCGAATTGTCCCAAAAGTAGCGAACAAGTGTTTTTGAGTTTAGAAGAAATTAACCATTATGAAGTCCCGTGTGAAGTATCTGCCTCAATATCCGCTGTCAGCAGCTTCCTCGACCAATACCACCAATTCCTTTGACGCCGAATTTGTGGGCCAGAAAAAGCCCAAGAAAGCTGCGTATATCCGTTGGTGCACCTATGCTGGGGTCATTTTGGGCGTTGCGGCGTTGATTACCTGCTCCGTTTTGTTTGTTCTCATTTTGAGCAACCATGCGTCATCTCTTGCCGAAGGGGAACTGCTGCCCCAGGCTGCTCAACAGAAATTAAGTTCCCAGGCCAAAGAAATCGAAGAATTGAAAGATCAATTGGAGTTCCAAAACCAACGCTTGCATCGCATGCAAAAAGAACTCCAGTTCATGGCTTCCCGCCAAAAAGTAGGTGACATCATCACTTCCTGCCTCCATTTTTCTGAAGATACTTTTAGTATCAATTTGTTATGAAATTCATATTGCAGTTCGTACATAAGGCAAATTTAACTTAGAATTCTTTGGATATTTAAAAGAATTTAATAGTTTCTGAGCACATAAAGTTCTCAACAAGATTCAGTTAAATTGTCTATAAAGAACATATTTTTAACAGTATTTACAGCTGGAGTAAATTGAAGCTTGTTAGAAGCTTATTAAACGGATTAAGCATTCAATTGGAAAGAATAGTCAATGTCACACATGGTTCCGAGCGTTAATTTTTACTTCAACTTGCCACTTTAGACCCAAGAAGCGAAGGAAGATAGCGTTCAACGACTCGAGAGGTTGTTTAATGCTAACAATCGTCGCGGTTGGACCCAATTTAGCGCTTTGGCGGTGGATACTCCTATGGAAACGTTTCCAGCTAAGCTTTTGGCAGATATCAGCGAAGAAGATGACGATGAAGACCAGTCTGACGAGGACGCTTTGATTATAGAGCCTAATGTGGTGGATGTGGACCAATTACCCTTGGCGCCAGCTAACAAACGTCGCGGTGGAAGTAAGATGTGGCCTTCTTTGCCCATATCGTCTTTAAACAATGGAGATGAAACCCAACCCATGCCAGCGTTGCCCGAATTGCCCGAGTTGACTAAACCCGAATTGAAATTGGAGGAGACACTCGTCCCTGTAGCAGCAGAAGATCCTTCGGAAGAAAGTTTAGACGAGCCTGAAACTAAAGAAGAAGAAATTGACGGTGATGATGCCGAAATTAATAATGATAATGAAGACGACAAGCCCGAATCTGAAGAGAAATCGGAAACTAGTGAAGACGACGAAGCTGAAGAATCCAAACTCGAAGACCTGATAACTGGCGACACCTTGGAGGATGATTCAGAAGTAATTGAAGGTCCAGACAATTTGCTTGTGGAAGAATAAAAACAAGTAAGTTCCAATTAAAGGCAATTATAGTTCTCGTTTCTGTTTTTATTTAGTGAAAGTTGCTGGAAAGGTCAAATCAATGACTTTAATTGTTGATTTCTGGTCAAGACATATTGTATCGTATCATTGGTAGTCAAACTGTAAGCATTTTTGTGCGTTAAACGGCCAAGAAATTTATGTACTAATATTAACAACAATAAACGGAGTGCAAATTTGAATTTTATTTCCAATGTGTTCGTTGGTTCCAAGGTTATTTATCTTTTGAATTACGCAGAATAAGCGCTTTGCCAGACATCAGTCTACGTCATTTGGACGTACATTCGACGCCATCTTCGTTTTGTCCAGTGATCTATAAGCAATGTATAGTACCCCCCAGGGCCACACTCCTGATTGCCAGTACCATGATTGCGGGTTAGCGGAATGGGACGTCCAGGCAGGTGTTAAAGAACCACCTAAATTATTGGAAATTGAAGGTCAGCTATGATTAGATGTAAAATACAAAGTTGTTCAATACTGTGGCGTTCCTCTCATTTTTAGAAGCTGTATTTTGCTAAGCGCACGATCGCACGAAACCCCTTCTAATACCTCTATCTTAGCCAACGTTATTCAAACGTTGTTCAAAAATCATGTCGGAAATAAACGGCTATAGGGAAACCTCAGTGGTCTAATCCTTTCCCGTGGGATTAATCAATGCTTGCTGATTTCAAAACCTGCTCGCCGTTTTGTGGCCTCATGTCTAAAACCAAACTCAACTTCTAGAAAGTGGAATCCGTCTTTACTCTGCGCTGGAGGGCACAGAAGTACCCCCACCTCAGAATAAACACGGATTCAATTATTATTATAAGGATTCCATTTTCTAGAAGTTTCAGACAGGAGGCCTATGAAACAGTTCAAAGTGAGCAGGCTTTAATAATTAATCCCATGGGTAAAGATAGGACCACTGAGGTTTCCTTATACCCGTTTCTTCGACATGCTCGCAGTAGCCTTTCACCTTGAATCGTTACAATACTTTTAAGTTACGAAAAGATGGAACTTCCCATAATATTGGGTGAAAAAGAAACGAAGTCTTCCACAACCTCTTCAGATTTAAGTAACACTCACCTGGACATTTTTAAATTATATTTTAATGTATTTAATTAATTAACTGCGGGTTCAAGGTATGTCGGATTGAAGTTGAACTGCGCCGCAGGTTGGGTATATCCATGATATTATGAATAATTTAACGTAGCAAAATATTCCACATATTCGAGATTAACCATGCAAACCTCGACAAACTTCAGTGCAAAAGTATTGATTGATTTAGTTTACGTTTGAATAGTTTGTTGTTATTTCGATTAGAATTATAGGCTCTCGATCTACTAAAAAAATTGTTTCACGAGATTTTTTCCATGGTCTAATACGTTATTCTTTTCCTTTGAATTACTTACGGATTATTGCTAAGCTTAAATCCTCTAAATTTACTTCTAAAAGTAAAGGAGTAATGAAATTTTGAAATTGGAGCTCTAAGCGTCGGCGCGGGAAAATAAACCGAAAATGGCGAAACAACAACGGGGGGCGTAAAAACACGTCAGTTTCCTTGTTATCGGTCATTTTATTAGTTTAGTTTAGGGCAGTGTACTTTATAATAACATTGAGTTATGCAGGGTGGTTACTTAATTAACGAGAAGGAGGAAAGTAGTGCTTTAATTGATAAATCCAAGCCAGGTAAAATAAAAGTCGAATCTTTAATTTAATTTAATCTGTGTTTTGTTTATTTACTTTAATTTACATTAAAGATTAATCCTTAGTTAGAGAAGCTTTAACGAAATTTAATTAGTGTGAAGCTAATACTGAATGTTTTAATTTATAGAATGGTTTGGAACACGCCACGTTTTCGCGTTATTGGGATTTTTGGGTTTTGCCAATGTTTACGCCATGCGAGTTAATTTATCCGTGGCAATTGTAGCCATGGTCAACAACACAGCTCTTCCGAAGACAAATCAATCCTCCACTGATGTTTGTCCAGACTCAGATTGGCATCTAAACGCAACTTTCCACGAACCAGTACAGTTATATCTCTTCTTTCTACAAAAATGATGAAAATTTAAAGATTTCAAAGAAAAACATGACCTTTAATACTTCCTTTTGTGGTTTATTCTTAGGATGGAGAATTTGAGTGGGATGAATACCAACAAGGCATCATCTTAGGGTCGTTTTTTTGGGGTTATGTAGTCACCCAAATCCCTGGAGGTCTCCTTTCGGAGCGTTTTGGAGGCAAATACTTGCTGGGATACGGAATGCTAGTCACTGCCGTCTTTACTTTGCTAACACCATGGGCGTTACGTATCCACGACAACTTGCTCATCCTTTGTCGAGTCCTAGAAGGTTTAGGAGAGGTATTTTATTCAAAACTTTTGTTTGAACGCTTAACAATTTATGTAAAATCCAACGAAAAAGAATCGCAAACTAATATTTCGCTGTTTTCCTTAGGGAGTTACATTCCCAGCTATGAATACTATGATTGCCAAATGGGCTCCGCCACTAGAACGCAGCAAACTAGTCACTTTTATATTCGCAGGTAACACTCCAATTTTCCATTAAGAAGATAAGAAACCAAAATATCTTTCGAAAATTCTGAACAACTCATCACTGTATTGCAAGTTGCTTATTCGATTATTATGCATTGACATCAGCATTACTGCCAGAAGTTTATTTTTTGCAAATATTGCCAATTTTCACCGAGAAAAATGAATGAATAAATATCGATTGTGGAGCTGTGTAAATTGCAAATTTCTGCGACAAGATTTCCAAAAAAATTTGCGTAGAATTCATAGCCTATGGTGTCACCTACATTACTGTCAAAAGCTATTTGCTAATTCTTGAAATTTCGCATAAAATGTTATTGTTTTTATTATTCGAGATCATTATTTTGATGGATTTAAAGGGGGAGTAAGGTTTCAAAATGAAAAAATATATGTTATAGAAGAGACCAAACTACATGTTCTGGCTGAAGAACCCCTAT
>JAGJRP010000138.1:0-77046 GCA_022832235.1 Lepidurus couesii
CGGAGCTTTCCGGGAAGTTCCAGAACACTGATGGCTATAGGCGAACCGTAATATTTTTATAAATCGAGCAAACAGATGGATCAATTCCTATATACGTTCATAAGTTGCAGTTATAGATGTTTCAACGATGTCTTAACATAACCGGATGACCGAGTGGATATAGCGCACGACTGGGGAACGAGAGGTCCTCGGTTCGAAACCCCGGTCGGGGCACTTTATTTCGTCAAAAAAACGAAATATTAAATGGCTCCCTTTCTCTGAATTTTATGCCTTCTCGGCAAGGTTCCTATAACCATATTCGAAATTGTGAAGCTTCGGCAGCACGAGCTCGAATATCGGCGATACGGAACCGAGCAGGGGAGTTGGGAACAGGGAAAGGGGCGAGGCTCATAATTTTTCAAAATTTTTGAAGGGACCTTTTAAAGGGATTTCAAATTTTTATAAATCGAGCAATAGATGGAACACTATCAACATACACTGTAGACCAGCTTACTTCGTATGTTGCATTTATAGAAGTTTCAACGCCCTTTATATATAAGCGTATATATCTCATTTGCATAATATCTCATTTGCATAATTTTAGAATTATGAAAACTTGAATCCTTTCGAGCCCTTTCAAGTCTTCCAGCTGGCGACGCAATTGATCAAAACGTGGCTGTAGTTCTTTCTGTCGCTCGGTTTGCCGTTTCAGATCCTCCGTCACTGACTAATAAAAATAACGAAGATTATAGAGTCGTACCTATAAGATATTCCGTGTCAATTAAGAAAATAATATAAAACAAGACACTCACCTTCAAATTCCGTGGAATTGCCTGCTCTTCATGCTTTCTCAGAAACGAGTACGTTTCCGCCTCGGTACTGGCCGTTTCCATTCGCTCCCAAAGTTCAACTGGCTGCTTCGCTAATCCTTGTGCGCGTGTTTGGTGGCCGGCAGTGACTGTCCGTAACCTTTTTTTTTCAATTTGGTGGCTTTCTTCGCTCACGGTCCTTATGCCACCGGGTAATTTCCAATCTCTGCTTCACTGCTGATTGAGTTAGTTGCGAACTATGACCAACGAGCGAACGTTCCCCAAAACAAAACAATGCATCCTTACTTAATTAACCTGCGCTTATTCTAGTTGTTAATTGCATTTTTTAATAGTTCAGTTGCTACCCCAGCATGTATTTTGTTTAGCTTTTCATTGAATTCGCAGTGATTACAATTCAAGCAATATGGAACGGCCCCACATTTGCACGTTATAAGGTCTCTCCCCACATCCCACCCAAAGAAAAAACTCCCTTAGTACTGCTTTTTACAAACCTTTTTGATTCATCCTAGATTTAGATTGACTAGGATAGACCTCCCCCTATATTTCTTGATTTAACGCAAATGAAAACTTGGAAAAAGAGACCACAAACAAAGACCGGGTTGCACGGCAACACTTCAAATAAATTGATGTTTAAACAGTTTCGTTTGAACTCTCACTGGTGCTTTAACCTTGCACAAAACCTTCTCTGTTTCTGCTAAACCCAATTCTACTACGCGTGTTGCGCTTGTTCTGAAACGAGAGAAAAGAGGGAAGGCACTGGCTCCTTACAGAAAATAAGGAAAAGAGAAAAGAAAATAACAAAACATTTCTGGGAAACTCCATAAAAAAATAACTACGTCCAGCTAACTCTACTGTTTTTTGTGTTTCGAAAATTTAGAGAAACCATTCGTGCCTTGTTCTGCAACAGTGCTATTCTTTATGGTAGCTCCAACCCCGTCAATGACTTTCGGAACTATCCGAAACAATTCTATATTCAATGCATCGCAAATTTCAACGCAGACCGAGCTGCAATAGCGCGTTAAATCCCACAAGGCCCAAACCTGAAATACAAATAATGAAGAAGAAATAATGAAACAACTACAACAACTACATTTAATGTTGAATATGCTAGTAGTGAATGATTGTGAAAACTAACTTACGAAGCAAATCCACAAAACGTAGTATTCCGTGATAAACGTGTTGAAATACTGGTTGAGAAACAGGAGTGCCGGACCCCATAACACGGAATCCAGCAAGTCCATCTCACTCTTGGTCATATGGGCCACCTACGATTATCCAAATAAGTTTACAAACGCTACAAAGAACGTTACAAACTATTTAACTTACCACTAATCGGTTCGTGACTTTGGCAGAGACTAGTCCAAACGCCATAATATACAAAGTAGGGTGTTCTTCGTACAAATTTTCCTCACTCATACGCGCAATAACGTACGCAGGGACGACCACCAATCCGAAGGGGATTGCTGGTGATAATACACTGGTACCCTGACGCAGAATGAAAGGAAATTAGCGTCTATTTCCCAATAGTGCTTTGTAAGCCAAGATCCCGAGTAGAATGCAAGAAAAGCTAACCACTTACGGCGACAGTAGACCCATTTTTTCCAGCCCCGCCTCGCAGTATAACTGACAACAAGTTATAAGCAATGAAGCAATAAACGCAGAGCGTGAAGAACCCTGGTACGACCACAGCTGGCAAGTTGAGCCACGGAAGCTTAAAACCCACGTGAAAAGCAAGGGGAATAAAAAAGGAAATGACAAAAAAATTCCAGGAAATGTCTGCAATTAATTTCACACTCAAAAATTTCCTTAGTTTCCCTATTTTGTTACATTTAAGCGGACAAGTAAAGTCCTTTTGCAATGTAAGCTTCAAGGGGATAACAAACAAAAGCTCTCCGAAATTACGCAATTTTGTAAGGGCCGGAAGGCCTAATTTGCCTTACAGCTACGGTAGATCCGTTTTTGCCAATCCCTCCGCCTAAAATCGCTCTGGTGTAGGCTTTAAAAGAATTGAGGGATACGAAACTAATGCTCATAACCAAGAGGACTCTTAATTTGATGTCGGTTCCCCACAACTGCGCAAGACATAATTGTAACACATAAAATTGTAATCACGTTCGATGATAATAAATTAGGCCACTAAACACGAAATCGTTTTGTTGATCTGTTTTCTTCAATTAGCAATCAATTAAAAATTGAAATTTGACATCGAAACAACAATACTGAAAGACTTACCTCCAATGTGAAGAAAGTGGATCCAAGTACAAAGCATGCAAGATGAATTCCAATGATACTGAACTGAGCTTCTGTGACATCAAACAACCCAAACTTTAACGTCCCTACAAATTGCCTTATTTATCGACAAAAAAGCGGAATATTTGTCTATTAGATTTTACCTGAAACGTAAGTCTGCCAGTGAGCACAATAAAATAAAGTTAATGAGGCGAAGCATTGGAAGAACATCCAATTCGGGTGATGGCCTAAGCCCACAGCCACACAGACAGCCAGTGCTACGAATACTAGATTCCTGTGTTTAGTATTTTGCCTTCTTTTTCGGCGTGTCAATTCTTACCTACAGAGAGAGCATCACAACCATGATCAAAGAGTTCGCCTAGAGGTGATGAAGACCCTGTCCGACGAGCTTGTTTTCCATCAATTGCGTCCAGGCTTTGGTAGATAAACAAACCAACTGCACATAAAAGACATGCCCATCCAGGTACCTGAGAAAATAGAAAACATTCCTTTTAATTATGAATCACAATACAAGTACATATTGTCCTTTTAGGGTTAAAGGGTCCGATAACAACTACTATGATTATATTCTAGTGAGGGGTTCGACTGATAAGAACTACAAACGTCCCCAAACGCGCCAAAGCCAAAACAGATCAAAAAGCTCCAAAAAGATAACAAAGGACGAGATCGGCGTATAACCTCTAAAAGTTTTTCGTGTGGGGAAGCTAAGAGGCAATAACATGATAAAGAATAGACATTGAAGGTCAGACAGAAAGGAATTTACCTCTTGCTTTCCGTCTGGGCTATAATATACAAGTATTAAGGACGTAATTATATTGACAACCAATCCGCTAATGGTAATTAAATTCGGGGCCATCCATAAGGGCAGTTGTGTGACCAGCCAGTTCCACCACGGTTGCATGAAAGGATCCAGCAAGCTTCCATTTGTGCAGCTATACTTGTGCTCTCCAAGTCTCTTCAGTTGGGAAGCACTCATCACTGGATCACGTGTCCTCCACAATAAACACAGAGGAGAATGCTTTTTCCGTTGAGTCGCCATTATTTAGGACTGGAAGACTTGTAAATTCTGTCCTGAAAATAAAGTATTACATTTAATACTTCGGCCAGGAAGCATAGGAATAAGAATACGATACGATATATAACAGAGATACCGTTATGTTAATAGTAAGTAATTGATATATTTCTTGGGCAAATTTAGTTTTGGTAAGATTTACTCTTTATATAAAGCTTACTTAAATTGTCTAGGCGTGCCTCATAAAAACACGCCTAATTTAGTTGTAATTCTTTGGTGATATAATAGAATCCAAGCACGTACTTATGCACAATAAAAATGTCGTGGCCGATGATGCCAGTGCCACCTAGACCTACAACACGCCCCCCAACTACTGCTTAACAAGTCACGCGCTACGTTCAAAATCAAAACACTCGACATACTCGGCCTATTTACTCTCTATTCTTGAAATAGAACCATTTCTGTCTCTATGTACAAAGACTCGACCTCTCGACTTAATAAAATGGCAGTAGAACCAGCACTACATGAACATGGTCTAGTTTGTAACTTAACGGGTCTCCTTTAGCTTTTATATTTTCACAAAAACTGCATCCCAATGCCAAACTGCACTCCGGGCACGACCTGATCTCCCCGTTGAGCTTTAAGTGGCCAACAATAATTCAATTCGATGCGGCCAATTTGACCGAGACGCATAGCTACTCCGACTCCATATGCCAACCGGAAATTTTCGGCTAACGTGGCAAGATTTTGCTGCATATCATCCGCTACAAAAAGGCAAAACTTATTAAGAAAAATAGCACTATTCGAAGTTTTATTTTACTCAGTTGGAAATTGCCGATATTTCCCCCGTTGACAAACAAATGGAGTCGGAAAAGTTCGCCAAATCCACCTTGACCTGGCCTAAAGGGTAACGGCGTGTACAGATGTACGCCACTGGCCCAAAAAGCCTACCGAAAATCACGTCAATTTAGCGCAACTTGAAGTGAAGTGAATTGAAACTTACTTCGGCACCCAGTGCATTTCCATCAGACTGGGGTCCAATACCTCTTGTTTCAAATCCACGTACAGAGAGAGGTCCTCCAAGGAAAAAGCGATCACAAATGTGGAAGACTTTATCATTATTAAGACGCTGCATCAACCCAGCGCTGAATGACCCTTGCAAAACTGATTGAAATGGCAAAGGACAGTTCACCTAATTGTAAAGACACTTAAAAATCCTATTTTTTATTTTTAAACACGACCAAAGATAGTACTTGCAGATTCGTTTCGTGTTTGACAAAGCCCACATCGCCGCCTAAGCCAGCGAGTTCTTGGGAAAGTTTGAACAGGACGCCTTTAGTTGGGAAAATTAGACTGTCCGTCCCATCAATAGAGGTAATGTGACGTAAGGCGGATTTCAAGGAGTGTCCTGCTTCTTCGCGCACAGCGAATGATGAGCTACGGTTCAAGCACCCAAGCTCTCGCCAAACTCCTTCCCACACCAGTTTATGGTGGATCTTTTTAAATAAACAACACGATTACAATTTGGAAATAGATAACTTAGTTTAATGTACCAAGGGAGTAGAATTGAAGGCTAACTCGAACAGCAGACCATTATCCAAGTTACGATAGCCAGACCAGGGGTATTCCGCATGTTGTCTGAACAAAGAACCAGACAATACCGCATTCGACGTATTGTGGAACGGTTTAATTCCCGTGATGTTAAAACCGCTATTTTTCTTGGTGCCATAAGTGTGCTCAACTTGAATTCGTTCTCCTCTTCCCGCCAAATTAGGCAGTTGACCGCTCAGAACCAGTGAACCGTCATTGTTTCCTACAGCAGTACTGATGCTTCCGACAACCCTAGATGTCTCTTTCACTGTGAAAGTAACCTAACCAAAAACAGTGAATGTAGATATAGGCCCATGGGAATAAGAAAACAGTTAATTAGCAAACCTCTAGGCCTTCAGGGGAAGAGTCGGCAGCTGTGCTCGTATCGATCAATACGCCAACATGCTTAAAACATCCTAGTCTTTCCAATTTCCCTCTCACGACCTGAGCTTTGAGTACAACGTCCTGGAAATCTTGGGCTGCAAATAACTCCTTTACACTGGCCAATACAATGTCGTCATGAGTTCTTTCCAATCCATCTACGTGAATTTTCTCCACTTTTGCCTACACAAACGTTTAATTTTGCTACATTAATAACAAAAATAAGAAAAAGGCGCAAACCTTGATTCCAGCAAGTTCAATCTTATTTGTCCTTGATGCTCCTTTTTCATGACGCTCACTATCCAAGCCCTACATAAATGAACATATTAACGGTAGTTTAGGCAGAATTGTAAGCTTTTTACCTTTGCATGAACTGTACCCATTTTTGCACTATTATCGGGAAATAAAAATCAAAATATCCTCATACACGATACAGCGTGCTGGATGGTGAACGATGTTGTGGTGGGCAGGACTAAGCTCTGAACCATGAACAGGGAACCGAAAACTGTAAGCGCGGTTTTTAGACAGGATAGAAATGTTATTTCTGCGAGGTATTGCCTATGCAGTACGCACATGGATTGGCATCATCTCCCTGTCCTGTTATTGAATCACGTGAACATGAATTCTTGAATGCGTAACATTATTTGTTTAGGAAATCAAGTTAGGAAAAATTTGTATTCACCCAGCAATATATGTGAAGGCTAGAATAACTATACGGCAAATGTTTGTATCTATTCAACAAAGTTGAGTAGTATACAGTGTGCGTAAATAAAGAACATTTCTAATACTATGCTAGAACTTGTCGTCAATAACGAAGGGTTAAAAAAATTAGGGCCTAGGGCTAAACCCTTATTAGCACAAAGGTTATAATCCTACCCAGCTGTCATTGAGTCCGTAGAAAAATTTAAGGTTATGGACTAACAAACGGCCAGGAAATGTCCCCGTTCTTGCTTTTCCTTAAGTTTTTCTTCCTCAGGTTATGTTAAATTATAGTGAGTTTGACGCGGTTCACATATTTATGGACAACTAAAAAAATCAAGCTTACAGTAAAGCTTGCGAGCTTTTCTGATTTACCCGACGTATATTTCATAACTAGAAAGATGTAAGGATTTCAGGCTTTTTTATATATCCCACTTACATGGATAAAGTGTATGCTAGTCCGGATGTATAGTGTCGGCATAGGTCTTCACCAAATCTGTACATTTGTTATTTCTGTGAAGTTCAAATTTACTTTCGATTTCTGTTTTCTTCCTATTAAGCTATTTGCTTACTACAAAAAAAACATCAATAAGACATCGACTTATCTCATTCATATTCATTTAGTCGATAGTATTACATTACCAAATCGTAGATCAAAGATATTCAGGAATAAGAAATATACGCACGTACGTGTGGGATTTTTATTGCGCAGGTACTCGTACTTCTAAATTGTTCAGTGTGGGTAAATTCCCTATTCCCTATAGTGCATCATTTCTTAGTTCCGTCAAAGAAATTTACACCTGCAACTTTCCTACAAGTTGGACGAATATGACCAATGAAGCAGAAAAAATATGATTTTTAAATAACAATCTTTTCCCCTTCGTATTTTTGAAGATTACGCTGGAACACAAGTTTCCAACTGACTTTAAGCGTAATAAAATATTTGCTCAGAGTCCAAAGTGCTAACCATTACACGATGATACGGCGGTTGGCGGGAAGTTCAGACGTGTTTGAATCGCGCTCTTGCTTTTGACTTGTTTCTTTGGTGTACCCAAGTTTGTTTGGATTGATTTCGTTACCAAGTGTAGTTCGGTGCTTTACGCACCTTTGTTGANAAAATATTTGCTCGAACAATACTTTGATTTATTTCTGCCTTTTTTAAGGCCGCTTGAGACAGTAGAAAAATATAGAAGCTGCGCATTTATAGAAAATTGAAGAATTAAGCGACAAAACCTAAGCGCCAACGTAGCATTAAGATTGGGGACGCATGCTGAGAATTGGTCGCAGCCAATTTGGGAAAACTGGAGTACTTCTCATTAATGGAACATGGTACGTGTTTGCGGAGACGGAGGAAAAACCTTTCTGGGAACGCGATGAAAGAAAGCATAGGGACGAAGCACTTCCATTCCGAAAAAAATGCCGCACGTTCTCGTTCCGTTGTGAGTGATAATACTGACTACAAGGAACGAACCTCCTTTTGCAGTAATAAAACCTTCCCTGTAGCCAATTTTGTTTGTCTAAGTCTTGTTAAGATCTGTAATTACAGAAACGTATACACAACTGTAGTCTACGCACTGAAAGGGGAAGGTACTTGAAAATGGCATGCTTGTAATTGATCTCATCGCCGCACGTTTCCTTCTTAGTTATATAGACAAAAGCATTGTGTTCAAAGCTCGTAAACTTCCGGTGCCTTCCAAGAGCAACCCGCTTGGACGTGCTGATGAAACCGGACGACGGCAGCTAAAGCCAGGCCCTAAAGAGTGAAATGTATTGTAACGAGACAAATTTAAATGTGTTGAAGTAGAAGTGCAAATCCTTCTTTACGCTCAGGGAAGCTCGGAGTATGTACAAGGAGACTTCCAATTTACTCAGCGAATCGAACTCCTGTAAAGAAAAAGCAACGAAACTTAGACTTTTTGACCTAACTTGACTTTTGACCTAACTTCCATTTTACCTTACGACCCATAACAGCTATTTATAATGTTTATTTTTATATAAAGATGAAATATAGCGGGGGAGAGAAGCTTTTAGGACGTATGTAGCTTACTTTATTGATGTGATCGCGTAAGACGTTCGAGTAAACGATGGCAATGGCTTCCAGTGACAAAGCGGCAATAAACCCAACTACCCATGGTACAATCAACGAGCAACTCTCCTAGGATGTTTCAAAGGGCGGTTTCGTTAGATTCCGACACATTTAATTCTCTTTTATTAGTTTTACTCTTGACAAGAATGAGACGCGGTTTATAGGATCAACGTCAAATTGTCAAACGCTTTATTGGAAGCAACTCCCCGAGAAGGTTTAACGTGTTCTCACCTTAATGATTCCAATGAAGAGTAACGAAGTAAGAAATACAACGAACAATTGCGACCCGGCTATGGCCACGTAAGACACTTGAACGCCTGTTAAAACAAGATACACGTTAAAACAAAGCACACGTCACACATTCACAGAGAAAGTTAACGTTTAATGTAATTAATTATTCACATCACACAATTCGGTTACCTAGGTATACATCTTGCATGGAATATGCTTCGGATGCAGTCTGCCGTAGTAAGATTAAATAACCTGTGATGACAATAAAGGCTGTAACCTGGAACGAAAGGATAATAGGGTTTTATATGCTGGCTTTATCTCGTGCATAATCTGCTGCATGACCTAACTTCATCATGGAAAACTTGAATACACACGTGGGAAAAAAACCTTCGTTCACAATCCCTCGCTGATAACGGATTGCTTTCTTAACTGGTATCAAAACGCTGCCGACTGTACAGAAATAATGCATCCACTATACGAATGGGCAACGAGACACAAGGGCGACTCGACAATACGACTATGGTGTACCCGACTTAAGGACTAAGGACCCCGATTTAAGGGCTACGAACCCCGACTTAAGGACTAAAACCCCGACATAAGGGCTATGAACCCCGACTTAAGGACTATGGACCCCGATACAAGGGCTACGAATCCCGACTTAAGGACTTAGAACCCCGACATAAGGGCTACTAACCCCGACTTAAGGACTACGAACCCCGACATAAGGGCTACGAACCCCAACTTCAGGACTATACGGACCCCGACTTAAGCACTAGGTTAGGTTAGGGGTTTGCAGTCCTTTAGTCTGGTACACCGTAGTCCTATTGTCGCGTCGTCCTTGAGCCTACGTCTCTACGAATAACTTGAATTGCACTAGTGATGAGGGTTTTGCAATGCATTCAAGACATGTTTCGAAAAGTCTCGAGCACGGCCCTGTTTGCCTTGTTGTTAAAATTTTTTCCTTTTCCCTCCTACGAAGCGGAAAGAAAGTCAAGCAGAAGAGAAAGACAGCTAAAAGGGTTCGTTTCATCCGGTCTGGAAAATGGAGCAGAACACACAATATGGCTTCTATACCAATCCGCCCCATTTGGTGCAGATTTTTTCTGCAGCAAAACGATACGAAAATCCCGTCACCAGCACCCCAAGGCTTGCCCGAAGGTCCAATACTCTAATATTGATTAATATACAGAAGAGAGAGATAAAAAAAAAAAACTCGTGCATCTCTTTTCGGGCCAAACAGTACTACACAGTTTCTAATTTTCTTCTCACCATCGTATATCCTGCTCCCGCCAAAGCCGCTCTTCGTATTCCAAATCCCGGGTTGGGGCCGCCCAAAAATTGGTAAGCAGACTCCATGGAAGAAGACAATCCTCGATTCTACTTGATGTGCGTCTCATTAACGTGGCCCCTTCGACCAGTTTTTTTCTCTAAAATAAAAAATAAATAAAAAGGAAAGAAGGTAAGACGCAATTCAATTGTCAGCGCCACTAATTGAAGTTCCGCAAGAGTCAGATGAAGCGGGGGGGGGGAATCCATACATGTTCTTCGTAATGAATAAATAAGAAAGACAATATCCAATGTACTTCCAAGAAAGACGGCGACGATAGCGAAAAAACTATAAGGTTTGGTAATTAATGCGTTTTCATTAAGCAAAGAAAAAGAAAACCTGTTACACTTTTTCCCTTTGCCGAGCCTCGAAACTTGCGGCTCTTCTTGATACGAAGACCGTGAACAAGGGCTCGAAATAGGATCAGATAATAACATCGTACGTATTTATTCAATCAAGGGGAACATGCACATGCAAGCCAAGAGTAAATTACCTCCCGGTCGCGGCGGGTGACCCATTAGTAAGACTGAGACTCAGCCGCCTGAAGGTTCTTGATTAATCAGAACCTAACAAGGAAGCCTTCTTATCCGAAGTCAGCGTACGCTTTTTGTCCGGGCGCTGACCAAGGGTATTATTAACACAACGTCGTAAATGAAACATAAAACCATGGTACAATATTATACGGACTCAGGGACCTGGGAGGGAAGATAAACCGACAATATGAGAGTCAACTGGGCGTTTTTTTTTATTATTTTTACGGTTCGTTCAATTTCCGCAAGACAAATGATGTGTACTCTGAGCACTTTTTTGGACTTTACGAGGGAATTAGACAGAAATTGTTCCACTTCTGCTCCTCTTATGAACGCCCACACCTTCCTAGACAGATAGAGCCAGCAGACGCAGCAGTTATTAAAGTTACACAACGTCCATGTTTCCCTACGGACCCCATAAATCATTAAGGCAACGCAAGTTATCTTGACCCTAAGCTTGCCAACCGAAACAGAAAGACTGCTGCTCGTAAGTTGAATTTCTCGCGCCATAAACAGTACAGCGTTGTGTTGTAAACACGGAATATGACGTTAACGCCTAAGATCTATGTTCTAATTTCATTGTTGAGGCTGCACTAAAAGTCCATAAAGTAGAATATCTCTCCCTCTTGGAACTAGTGTTATCCTCCCTTACAACTACAGTAGAACTCCGATTTTGTCAACCCCGATTATGGAAACTCCCGATTATGTCAACCACCCTCGCGCTGAATTTTTTTTTTTTTTTTGCAAACCACGTATACGCGTGTCGCTGTTCGTTTCTTAGCTCTCGCGTAGATATTCTGTCGTGGATGCGTGCTGTTGTTTTCCACGATTTTCTCTTTCTTTATTTAATTTTAACAGCCTCAATGCAACCCGTTTTCAACTTATTGACTACCGTATTTATCTAGATATTTTTCTGATTTTTTTAATTGAAAAAAAAAGTTTCCGATTTTGTCAACTATCCGACTTATCAACTACCCTCCGGTCCCGATCGGTTGACAAAATTGGAGTTCTACTGTAATAATAAAGAAAGAAGTTATATATAGAATGTTTGGATTGGTGACGGAATAGTTATGGCTTCCGAACGACATGGATCAAAAGGTGACCGGAACTTTGCTATCGAACTTTATGTGCTTTATGCTTCTAAAGAGGTCGTAATCTGGGAACTGGAGCATTGAAAGGTTTCTCTCGAGATGGAAACGGTCCCTAATGACAGAAGTAAACGCAAAGCTACGGATTTTTCCTGCGCATCAAGTATTAATAAGGAATAAAAAAAATCAAAAGTTTCTGTCCATACAATGGAAAACATATGAATGTCTAAAGAAAATAGTACAAGAAGACGCTTAGCTTTGCAGGGAAGGGGAGGATTCCATTTTGAATTGAGAAGCTTTGAATGTACATTACGTAAAGTGAAAAGCCTCTGAAGAAGGGGAACAATCTATAAGAAACGAGACGCATCTAACCCCTCTTATCCTCTGGCCCACAGCATCCAACATTCATCGATCTGGAACGGAACGGCAGATAAAGCTTAAATCGTAGCCAAAAAACCGGACATTATTTTTCCAGCGATATCCTCCGTTTGTTCACGGCTTAATGGTGGTCGCGTTAAACCGGAGAAAGAACAAGCAGAAATTGATGCGAGAGAGCAAAGGGAACTGAAGGAATTATATTCTGCAAAAATAGTTATGTGCTATTTCTGTCCCCTGTTCACGCTTAATCTCCTGCAAAAAAACGAAATCCAGTCCTTCCAGATGCCATCACAGTTATTGAATGAGCTAAAGTCTTGCAGAGTATAACAAGATGATACGTGGTATCATGAATCAAGAGACTTACTAACGCCAGTACAGTGTGGCAGATTGTTTTGCGAGATCCTAATACAAAGTGCGCGCCTTCTTTGTTTGCCCGGATCAAAACTCGGGATCAAGCCATGCTAATAAGACAACCTGCTGAGCGCAGTTAACAATGGACGGCAATTTGGGGGAGGCGAGTTTCGCACAAGCTTGAAGGTGGTCTTTTTCGCTCTTAGGCATAAATAGTAAAAGACTAACTTCCTTCCTTTCATTGATTGCCAATAACCCAACAGCGCGTCCGGAGGTCCAGCGACACCTTATGCCCTGACACGGCTATGGACGTCGTTCATTGTTGCAAGCGTGAAGGGCGGTTTCGACCGACCGCAACTCGTGCAAGCTAACACAAAACCTGCCAAATGACAAGCCTGATGCATTCTTCTTCTCCTTCTTTCATCGAAGACACGGGATAAAAGTGGGTTGGGCGCCACAAAGAAAAGGGTCTCATGTCTTTCGACGACCGTAAACCCGCAACCACGCAGGAGGGTAACGTATACTTGACAGCAGCTTGAGAAAAAGTCATTTATTTCTAAAGTCCTGCTTAGACACGCTATACACCGCGCTTTCCGTCTAGTCTGGGTTAATTTTCCTTTTTTTTCTGCCTTCTAAATTTTTTTCGATTTTTATTTCTAAGCTAAAAGGCTGGCTCGTCACCATTTCAAGGAGATTACTGAGCGCTGGAAGTGGCCGTCGTTTAACCCCTTTTCATCACCTCACCGAACTAAAGTACTGCAGCAATCCAGCTATCTAGCTATATATAGAGCAAAACGAAACGCACGCTGCAAGCTTTACCTGGATTGCTGCAGACTATAGAGCACTATACACTTCCTTAGTTTGTTTATAAACTTAGCGGTTGCCAAGCATTTCAGCGGCCTTTTGCTAATGCGTGTGAACTAAAGAACTGCAGCAATCAAGCAATAAAGCTTGAGCAAAATGAAAACCACATTGCAAGCTGAATTACCTGGATTGCTGCAGTTCTTTAGTTCACAAACATGAGCAAATGGGATTAACCGCTAAGTTTTTTGAAACAAACAAAGGAAGTGTAGTGCTCGTCCATCTTCATTTATGCAATGTAACTTCCCTTGATATTTGTAATCCCAATTCGGGAATGTGTACCACGCACCAATGCTTGTCAGGTTCCGGGCTTTATCTCACCCACCGACTGCCGTAGAAATTTGTGTTTCCAATCTTCCATTCAACGTCAATCCAAGGTATTGGATGTAACTTGCCACACATGTTCCTATGGATGGCGTTCAGAGACCAAGCATAAATCATCGGACTTGAGATTCTGAATGAAAGAAGCAGAACTACACAGGAACTTAGTTCTGCTTCAGAAATTTCAAAGAGAACAATAAATCACAAAAAGCGCCAAAAATATATATAGAAAATAAAGATATTTTCCCCAGGCCACAAGTCCTTGGAAAACAACACTTATCAGCGTTTTAACACCTCTCAAGACAAATAGCCCCGGGGTTTGGCCAAAAAGGGGGTATGTTCGATCGGGACCCCTGCACCATAACATTAAATTCTGCAGCAATTCACCAAAATGGGAGGAAATAATTTTTACCTAATTGGACAGTTCAGAAAATACCCCAAAATATGTTGTCTTTATAAGTAATTTGAGGTCTATCAACGGACGTCCGGATGCATGAAGTTGCTTAATTAACTACGATGTTTAAGTCTTTAGATGTAACGAAATTAGTGCAAATTGGAGTAAGTATCAATAGTAATACACAAGATAATTTAGTCGCTTAGTGGACCGGACGCCAATGGGATTGGACTTCGACTGACTCCTCTGCGGGGTTGTTGTAACAACGGAACTTGCTGCGGCGTCGTTTTTAGACGTTTACTTGTCCGTTGTCGACGTCGCAACGCGGAATCGCTGCGAAGGCCGGAATGGGTTGATATGCGCAGTGTGGGAAACTAGGAAATCAGGAGAAACGACTTTTTCCCTCCATCTTACCAACTTTAATTTTTTATGAGACGAGCATTAAACGCCCGAGACTTCAACTTTGTTATTAAGAAGCTAAAGGATACGTGGTTTCTTTGAAAAAAATATACGAGCTTCCAAGTTTCTGTTTAAACTCGATTAAACTATACCCAGAGTGCAAGAACCCGATAAGATATATTTTTTGTTGTTGTTTCCCCTAAAGCTCGAAGAACCTCGAAGGAAAACTTTCTCGTAAATCAACGTAACTTACTGCAGCTTTCAAGTTCGGTATTTTCGGTTTACTGATTCGGAAGTTGATTATAGAATGGTTTGTCATGGACCCGCCGTTTCCAAACTTACCACGTGGGATTTAAAGTTACAACTTCTTAACGAGTTCCCAATTTGCTACTTTGGCTTTTTTCCCCACCCCGAAACCTAGTTATATTATTCACTCAGTTAGAAACTTAAGGTTCATTATGGATACGAATCTCGGAATAAATAAAATACAAAATTAAATTGCACACTTGTCATCGATGCAGTCTTGCTAGAGAACATGTAGTTGTCGTTGTAAAGTAAGTCGGTTTAAGGCACAACTCGCAGATGTTAATTGCCTTAATGAACCAACAGGCTAGCCAACAGGTCCAGAGAAGAGAACCGGGCTTTTCTTTCGAGCAACGTCACCACCGCACCAGCAAACTATCCGGATGATGACCTAATTTTACCTTAATATTTTGAATACAAAACTAAGGCATTTGGCGTTATATTACAGGCGTTAACGCCCACTAAAGCTTCCCTTTCGTGTGAGCAGTATATATCTACCCTTCGGGCACACCCAACCAAACATTTCCAAACAGAGTAACTTCTTCTAAGGGGGTTGGTTTATAACAGCGACATCTGCATGCATAGAGCAAATAACGGCTTCTCGAGTGGCCTTGTTGAATTGGGGCTACTTTTTATAGAACCCCCAAGGCTATAAGTAAGAAAAAAAGGCGCCAATTCAGAATGTAACAAACATGAAAACGCTTCTTGTAGCCCAAAATTTCCGGGCAGTAAAGCAGTTTGTTTAGGGAGAAAGCAAAGATCTGAACGACCTGACATGCTTCCTAATCACGCCAAGTTCTATGCGCGTTGGCTTCCACATTCCAGCAATGCCCCAAGGCAGTCGAGAAGTTATTAGAATGCTTATACAGTATAAAAGGGACATGCTGCAAGCTTAAAGACGTGTGGGGGGTTGTGGGTTTTGGGTTGGCGTGACCTGAAACCGGGATAACCAAGGGGAAATGGTCCATCAGCAATTCTCTACATAAACCCCTTTTGGATTGAGATCATTTGCATGCAGCTTTATCGCTATGTCAAACGACTCCACACACACGGTCCTGGTCCCGCTACCCTACTCAGCAGCAACCGCCAAGCGAAGATTTTACACCTCCTGAGGGAATATTGATCTTTGTCAAGGAAACTATGCTACCCAAAGAATAGAAGTTTTTGAAAATCGGGCCCTTTTTCTGTCCGTCATCACAATGCCGGCGAGGGAGTCGAACGCTATCTCCCACACCGAGCCTATTGTCATTACTTGTCGTCTTCTGTATAGCCTTTTTTCAGCACGCGTTAGCATACGCTCAAAGAAGCGTTCAGGAGTCAACAATTAAATCAAGTTGAACTGAAGATATTTCAAAAACCGAGCGAAAATGAGAAACGAATTCCTAATGAGTTTCTTGTCGTTTTTTAATACGGCATTAATAAGTTTGTCGATACAACTACAGAAAGAAAATTAATTTGAAAAGTTTATAACACTAAAACGTTTCCATTGCAGCACGTGGTCCAACTCAAATCCAAGGACTTAACCTAGGCCAAAAGAAGAGATGGGTTAACTGTGAGTCCGTGACCTTTCAAGAAACGTGAGGTTATCACAGCTGAAATGCAAGTATTACACACTTGCGCCCAACAAGTGGATTGGAACTTGAAAATCTAGTGCTCAAAGGATCCAGACAATGTATATCGTAACGTTTCCGAAACACACAGAAACACAGGACACAGAAACAAAGTCAGAACAAAAGTGTTATCTACAAGGAAGGAGAGAAAGACAGAAAGACAAAACGAGGCGAACTGAAAGTAATTAATGTGACAAAAGGAAGAATCAATGCAAAGTGCGTGACACATGCTGACGGCCCGTAACTTACAACGGCTCTGATGACGTCTATCTTCTTGTGTTCAACACATAGGCTAAACTATACCCATGCCTAAACATGACAAGCTATGAGAACTGCACTCAGTATCCCAGAGCACCCTTGAATTACATGCATAATGATGGCAAATGTTTTGTCTTCCCGAATGGTGAACTCGGTTCACACTTCTGCCGTCTTCTCTTAACGTTCCCATTATCATATACGCACATTAATGACGCTATCATGGCCCTAAAGCTACAGGCTTAGATGTTTTATCGTCACGTCACGCCAGGCAATAGTTCTTGCAAAAGTACTCGGCAGTATATTATACCCCTGCAAAGGCTTCGTGACGGTGAATTCTCACCGAAATAAAACAGGGAAAACAAAAGGCAAAAAGTTTATTTTGCATGGTGAAATATGCATGCATACATGCAAAGTCCATATAAGCTCCCGAGTGAGCAGCTTTTCCTTTTTAACCATGAAAACCAGAGCTATATGCAACAAAGGACGGACCTCAGCAAACGCCTACGCGTAAGCAAGTCAGTCACTAAATGTTCGATTTTCCACGCGGTAGCCTAACTCGTTAACTCGGAGTCGCGAGCTATACTACCCAATATATTGTAGAAGCTACCGAACGTTTTTAATAACGTCAGGCTGGAACTCGTAAGGCTACTTCAGCCTGCGTAAGTTATAGTACGACAACGCAATAATGAAATGTAGACCTAACCGAGCGAATTTTGCTCGTGACTCTGGGGTTCGCCCGCTTGATGCTGCTTCGCTCGGTAGCAATTTTTCTTTCTTTGAATGGAATAGTACTGTATACGGTTTTGCAATAGCCAATATTAGAAAAAATCACAGAAAATCATAGATTTTATCACGCACGAAAGGTCCCAAAACGTTTCAAACCGACTCCGCTTGTCCAACCATTTGCGAAGATTCTTAACCGATTGCATAACTTTTAGTTGAACAAATATGACTCGTTAAGTGTAGAATATGTTCGATGTGGATCCCTAAGACTATCAGATCCTCGGTTACCAAGAGAAACGAACAAGCAATATGACCATGCCAATGAATATAGAGGTAGAAACATTCAATCATGCTCACGAAATCATTCGGGTTTGCGACAAAGGTCGGAAAACGTTTAAAACCCGTTCGTGAGACCGTTGTATAATTCCGAGCTGGGTGAGCGCTTTTCGCGATAAATAAAGTCGGGGAATGATTTCGTGCTTGCTGGAGCAAGTTGCGACAATTGCGAACCGGTTTTCAACGTCGGGAAAGTTCATCGAGGGAATACCGACTGGCTGGCGAGACTACCTAAACTTTCCCTTTCCTTTCCCAGAGAGGAAGCATCCTTATACGCGCCTTCCACTAGGAATGTAAAGCAGGGAAAGTGAAAGTTTCCCATATATGCTCAGCATCTCCAAGTATGGAAAACGACCGCAAAGGCCGTCTAATCCAAACTGCATAATCACGAATGCCACCAATACCACCAACTTCATGGAGTCTGCACTGCAAAAAAACGAAAAAAAAACGAAAAAACAAGAAAACGACGTCTTCAAGAGCTAGCGATTGATCTCGTGAGAGAGACAGAACTTTCGCTCGAGCGGGTATTTCCCTATGTGTTGAGATGCGCCATGTGCCATGTGCAAAGTTTCGTATCCCCCAGAAATCGTTCTTGATAGCCATCAGGGTAGCAAAAAAGGATCCTAAACTCGACCCAACTCTGATCAAAGATTCGCTACAAGTATATTGCTATACTAGGAGAAACCCGTTTACGGAACCAACGGGTTTCTTGTTCAACAGCATCGCACTTTGGAATGGGTTTAACAGCTTGGATACGGGCAAAGAAACCATTCCTGCAGTTCCGTGACTCGGTTCGCTTCTGGAAGAGGAAAAAACCTACCAAATTGCGAGGAAAAGTTCGGCCTTGGGTCTTTTCGAACGTTTATAACTTTAGCCCACCAATTCCTTCCCCTTACAAACATTAACATAACAGAGTTCAAGCGACCCGGCAAAAGTTGTGAACACCTCATTAAACCTTACAGGTGCAAAAACCCGGGAATCTACACACAGTTCTTGACTTAATGACGTGCGTCGCCTTATTTGGCTGATGAAGGTCGGGGTTGGTCTTACTCCTTCACAAGCTATAGCAGCAGTTCAAGCTTCCAGCAAGAAGAAAGTGTAAGCCCTTGGAAAGTAGTTGTCGCTTCAGTTCTTCGCTTTCCACACACGAAACACGCGCACGCAGTGAAAACGGGCTACTAAACAGCTGCCACTATCTTTACATTTTTTTTAAACAAGATACCAAACGGGACTAGCTAGAAGTCACCCTGGAGACCTTTATCTAAGGAATTCTAGTGTCAATCATTCCGAAGAGGACGTGGGACAACGAAATTAGGCCCGTTTTGTTGCCTTTGAAGTCGACGCAGCGGAAGAGTTTGTATACTGTACGACATACAAGTGCGTTAAGGTGTAAGCTTACGACACAACAATGAATCTTCGGCACGTGTTATGTTTCATTGTTGCCCTATGGACTTGCATTCACTCGGGTAAGAAGCTTTCTAACAATGTTGCAGTCTTAGAAGTCAAGTTTAGAACAAATACTTAACAAAAAGTACTTTTGACCTACAATGAAATAAGGTTAAAAATAATAGCAAAATATGCCAAGAATTGGATTGTCATCCTCTTCACGGTTGAGTTAGCTCGTTTGCCTAAAAACGGCGTTTCCAACGCAATTTTCCTTCAGTTGGATTCCTCGGAACGGAAAAAATGGCCCGTGAATAACAGATTACTAGAATCGCGTTCCTTTTAGAAATTTGCAATAACAGGTTTTCACGGAATTTTTGGGGAAAAACCGCTAGTAGGAATGCAATCAAAGGCGAGGTTAGGTTAAGCAAGTGCGTCGGATTGTAGAACCGTAAAACAAAAAAGTCCGTATAAAAAGTTGTCTATTGACATGACTGTACCTTTACCATACAAGGGGGTACCAGGGTCTTATGCAGAACGAAAACGGAGTGAGCATTCTCGCCGAAACGGGACCCGCCTTATTGCTAACACGTAAATTAATAAGTATTGTAAACAGTCCTTTCCAAAAAGTCTAAACGTAAATTCTTAATGCGCCATCAAATCTTAACGTGCAGGGGAACGTTGCAGGCTGCTCAGGCTCTATGTTTACGTTTCATTCGTTTTAAGCCAACCCGGGCCAATTGGAATTATTCATCGTTAAATTGGCTCTCAACTTGCCTATGCATCACATTTGAAATACTGTAGGCTATCTGTTAGCCTCTTAGAGTAAATATCTAAGGTTAGCCTAAGGTAAATACTCTAAGGTTAGCCTAAATACTGTGGCGTTTCAGTTCAAGTACAGTACGTAGAAGGTGCGTTGGAGTATGAGTAAACTTGGCCCGGCAGCTTCTGGGAAATACTAGCACCTCGGTTGACTGGGAGTCATCCTGGGGTCCCCCGACGTTGGCAATACGAGGTGACGGGAGGAAGAAGTTGGGGAGTCAAGAGGAGAATAGCTGGTAAGAAACAGAGAAAAGAAGAAAAACGTTGTACTGGTGAAGTTAGAATAGTATTAAATTAAAGGGTCGAACGCAACAATATATTTGACTGGTTTGGTTCAGTTTTCACTGCTTTAAGTAGTATGAACTTGACTTTGATGTAAGAGGTGCACAAATATTTCAAGTTTTCTCAAATCTGGGGCGTTTTAGTTTAAAATGGTAATAGCAGTCCGTAAAGGATCGTCAAGGGTGGGGCCATATAATCAAGTTTCTGCAGTCGGTGTACCCTCTTTTGCGGATTTGGAAGAGATAAGAAATTCCCCGAGTGCAGACGTGTCTCAAATTGCTCCAGCTCGATAAACAGGTTTGAGACGACGGAAAACGAGGAATAAGACTAAATCCTTTAGAACACATCGTTTTTAACATAAAATCTAGCTAAACTAGCTAACCTAAAAAAGTCTTAGATATACAGTGCCTCTTAATTAATTAAGTGAAGAGGCTGAGGCTGGCTTCTTTTGCCTTTTAATATGACGAAATCACACAAGACTCACGTTTTTCTTTTTAATCTGTTTGTTTAGCTACCATTGGAGATGGGAAATCGAGTCTCCTGACTGGAAACGCTATCGATCGTAAGTATTCAAACTGAATCCTGTAAAATTACCTATTCTACCAACGTTGTGACGTGACACGGTCAGGGTTCGCGGGTTGTGTCGCATATATGCGCAGATTTGTGTTGGTTATGGGAATTCTATTTCCATTCTATTTCTCGGTTTGGTACCTTCCCTAGCTACGTGTTTATTGAGTATGAGAGAGCATGAGAACATTCTTATGGGCAAATCTTTGGCTATTTTTTTTTCTTTTTTAGGTGTAGGGTAGTGCGTATTCGAGATAAAAAGCGGGAGTCACAGCTGGGGACGAATTATTTATTGAGTATGCAACAGAAAGTGATTTTGCACGTTCGAAATTTTGACACGTAAAAGCGATACCAACGAATTTTGTGCACCAACCTAGCAAGAAAATTACAGTAGATACCGCTTATTGTGATCACGTTTATCAAGTGAATATTTATTCCATTAAGCGGAGATTCTAATAACTGAAAATCGGAACTATTCAACAAGATTAATCGACGTGTGAAACGAAATGACTTGTTTAAACCAAAGAAACAAAGCATCTTTGACACTTTCCACACGTTTCCCTTTCTAGATTCACTACACCCACTGTTGTATATTTCGTAACAATTTTTCAACTTCTCTTTTACATTTAAATTAACTCTTTTCTTGTTCGTCGCCATAAACCACACGTCTAAATCTCACCAACGCATCTTTGAAGCCTACACCTACGCTTTGATAGGGTTCTTAATACGATATCCCTTCTAATTTTCCCAGTCAATTAAAGGAACTGGTCATTCAATTGAATAACTTAACCTGCTCATTTAATTGACTGGGGGGTTTAGAAAGGATTTCCCCTTAACCGTAGCAGTAGGCTGGAAATGACAGGATTGATCAAAACGACGTAAAACCAGTATCATTGGTCAATAAGCAAAGTCTATGTAGTAATCACTACTGTAGTTTCACTACTCAACCCTATAAAAAGATTCTTTTGAAATTGACTGTATTAACAGAAAGTGCGATTCTAATAACCGATTAAATGCTTGAAATTTATCATTTTTAATCGGTAGTTAAAAGTTGATTCCATAAAGAAGCTGATTCTAATAACCTGTGATCACAATAAGCGACATCTACTATATGCTTGCGCTTGGCTTCAAGCATCGATTGTTGCACTTTCGACCTCTAAGGATATTAGCAGCAATACTTGCAACTTGCATGGTAATGAAGCTTACATGCGTGAAAGGTCACTCCTCATGCACACGTTTGAAACTGAATGAGAATAATCTAGCGTTTGTACGGCTTGCGCCCTTTCAAGTTTTGATCACCTCTATTGAGTTCACAAACTTAATTAGCACTTTGCTTATTAACCTATGCAAGGAGCTATAGTGACTCTAAATTGCCATAGGAAGTCCAACCCATCCCGTAAAATTAGCAATTAGCCAATTCCCGTCGACGACGCACCTCGAAGAATTGCATACATATAGGGCCTCATCAGTGGGAACTCCACTCTGGTCCCTAGGGACGACCGTCCCGAGACCAAAGCCGCCCCCACCTTGAGTCCAGAATAAAAGAAACAATGAGGAGAAATAGGGAAGGGAAGGGAGGGAAAGAAAAAACGGCACCGATGGATGGGCGAAGGCTACATCCAAGACTGGATGACAATCTAGGAGAGGTGCCCCCCTATAAATACCCAGAGCCACCCCACGATCACATGCCCCAACGTAGTATCGCCGAACATGAGGTCAGGTCAAAGGATCAACTTTCCTAGACGACCCGACCATAAAGGTCCCAGCAACGGAACCGCGACCTCCGCAATTCTCTCGGCGCGATCATCTCCGGGTCGGCTAAAGATTCTTTACTAGCCTTCGCCAGTAAAGGTTCCCATAAGCAAGCAAATAAGTTGGATCCCAGGCTTGACTTACCGCCTGTCACTATAACGCTTGCCTGACGATCACTCTTGGGAAGATCATGGAGGACACGAAGTAGTAATATATATAAATTATGAAAAAGGAAATCGAAAATTCTCCAGCTTTTGGCGTGACAAGTATATAGCGTATCGAAGCCGAAAGTTCACTATATGAGATGATTACTAACAGCAATTCCATTAACTATGACCATCCCCCTTTACCTCATTAATATAGTCAGATAATATATAACCCAAAATCGAAGAACTCAGCCTGGATCTGGTCTCGTAATCCTTTCCCTTCCACAGTTTCTTTACGAGGCCGCCATGTAAGTGCTTCTTAACGCTTAATAATTAACGGACACAAGTTCTTGCGCAGTAGATGCAAATTAATATTGGATGGTAATTTTCTTTTCCAGCTTTGACAGCTGAAGGGCGCTGTCAAGTAGAGAACGAGTGGTATGCGCCCGAAACGCTGATTCCTCGCGTCCATCCTTGCCATTATTGCCTTTGTTACGCAGGCAAAGTGGATTGTTACTGGAAGAGCTGCGGCAAGGCTCCGGAAAACTGTCAAATATTGTCCTCTGACGAGGCGTGCAATCCTTCGCTCTACGTTTGCAGTAAGTATTTACAGCTCCCTCTCTTCTCAACCTCATAAACAAGTCCTTTTAAAAACTAAGCCTGTCTTCCGAAAAAAGTCAAAACGAAGAAAAAAATAGAATCCACGGAGTTCCTTTACGAACTTGGGAAAAACCAGAAGTTAGGGTTCACTTTAAAGCGATTGATTTCAAGTATACGCTCTCTTCTTCCTCGTCCTTTTGTTTCGAACACTCGCATTTTAAGAGGCAAGACTTGTGTGGCCTGGTAGTGAGTTGTCAACGAAAGAATTTACATAAAGTTTTCTTTCCAATTTAAGTCTCCGTTTTGACAGCTGACAGGGAGCGACTCGACCTTTTCTGCATAGTCAAGCATGAAATAAAAACCCAAACGAGGTTATGTCTTATTCAGTGGCGAGATGGAAAATGGGAGAAAAATTAGCATACACGAAGCGTGAAATAAATTTGTTTCTTTTTCTTTTCCCCCACCTCACCCAACTTTGCAAGTGACAGCTCGAAACAAAGACACGGAAACGATAAACGAATTGAAGCTTTCCTTTGTTCTCACCTAACAGGCATTCCCGAACAGGCTCGGATCACGGTACCCGCACCAGTGCCCAAGTCGACTCCAGCGAGGCAAACCTCGTTTGCTTTTAACGACAAACTTATCAGCGAAATCCCAAAGCCCAAGTTTATGAAAGCACCGGTTCAAACGTCAGCTCCGAAACTGAATTCTCCTGCCCGAGTTCCTCTTCCTGCTGTGTACTTACAGGCTCCCGCATTGCCCATCCTGGTAGAAGAAGCTCCGTTGGTCATTCCCGAGCCCGGATTCCTAGAATTTGGCCAGCGTCTCAGAAAACGGCAACGTGGACGATTGTTCCGGCGCAGTGCATTGGAAAGGACTGAGCAACGAGGACTTCGATTGCCCATCGACGAAGAATTCCCTGTCAAATTCGACGCCGAGTTCGTGGCCAATTTGGAGCGGGATATACGGCACAAACGAGCCATTAACGCAAACTCCTCATTCGGACTTAATGGAGACCACGCCCATCACCACGCCCATGATCAAGAACATACGATCGACAAAGGTTGCAACATCCTAGGGGTGCGGTACGAGCTAGGAGAAGTTATTGGTAAGTCCTAAATTCTCCAGAATTCTACGGAATTTTCCCAAAACCGGCTTCTTGGTAAGGTGAACACTTTAATTAAGATGAATGTGTGCAGACGCACATAAACACACACAAAAGTTTTGCCTAGGAGTAATAGTACCTGTACCTAACCTTTTAAAGCTTCGCTAAGCCTTGACTGATCCCACTCAGGGATCTTCGGCCACTTTCTTCCCCCAATCGAAAACGGTTCGTAAAAAAGGGATATAAAAATAGGGATATAACTCACCGCAAAATCGGTGGGAGATCCGCTTCTTGGGCAGTAAAACTTCACAGAAGCCTTGGACTGCTGTTGCCCTGATATGCTTGAGCAAACAATAAAGCCTTCCAGGACCAGAACTCGCTTGCAAACAAAGGAGTGTCCTATCCATCCTTCTGTAACAATGAAAAAATGCGAAATATAGGGCCAGTATAGAAGATATACCGCAATACCGTAATGCAGGAACGAGGAAGGAATTGGTGCTGGAGTTATGTAGCTCAGTCCGCGTCCAGGCAGCCACAAATGGAATGCAATTGCCACAGTAATAATCCATTGCTATCTAGGGAAACACCCAACGCTTGCCTGAAAGGAGGGAAGGCCACTTTAAATGTGAGTCCAAGGCGTCCATCAGAGTAATTGCCACGTCTATTTTACTTTGCACCGCCACGTTCTCGCGGAGCCGCAGGATATTCGTATTCCTAAGGCAATGACGGCACACACGCACAAAAAGAGCGAGAGATAATTTAACCTTTCACAGATGAGATACATACCTAACAACAACATCAAAAGGCAAGAAAACTTTCGCAAGCAAAACGCATTGTTGAGTGCAAAAGTAGTTCAAACACAAACTCCAGTTTTGATAACGGAAAAACTTTTTGAAAAAAGAGAAGAAATTTCGAAGGAGAAGAAAGCTTTAGAAGTTTGGAAAAGGGTAATGGAGAGCCTCTGGTGGGAAAAGCTTCAACATAATGAGACTAGCTTTCAAGTCGGCTTTTGTCGAAATTCGGGAATAATGAAATGAGTAATGCATTTATTCTGGTGTTTTTTGCTCACTTGTTCCCTAAAGGTGTGGCGACGGACGTGTGCCAAGAATGCCGTTGTGCTGCCCAATCTCTCTACTGCAGTCCAAAATGCTGTTTCCAGCCGTCCACATTCCACTTAACCCCCGCATTAATGGCACGGGGTAATGAATTACCTATTGCAGTTTTAACAGGCACACGAGGTGCAATCACAGCCCCAGCTCCGCGTCATCCCCTCCATAGTGTGTGGTTTTCTGTATAATTAAAGGTTGTAAACCCCCCCTTTCACATTCATCTTTTATGTTTATCAAGTGAACTCTTTTGGATTCCTAATCCAGATAACCTGACTCACCACTTAAAACTCATTTTTACTCTTTGTTTGTTACTCTTATATATTGCTCGTCACGAAAATACAAGTCCTTACATTCCCTCAAACCCTTTGGAAATTCAGTGGGACTACAACGAATCGTTAATTGCTTGGCATCATACGACAATACCTCCGCATTCAAGGAGGAAAAAAATAAATTCCATCATGCTAGGTAGCTTCCAAGCTTTGACAAATTACCATGTACCGCGTGAAAGACGTTCGATTGCGTTAATGAATCATACACATAACATGGGACAATAAACTTATCAAAAGGATTAGAAACTGATCATTGTACGAAAAGAAAAATACAAAATGTCCTTTCCAGTGAAACTTGTTTGAAAAATTGATGTCTGCCGCTCTTTTATACTCTTCAAACAAGTTAACTGGAACATTTTATGCGTCGTTGACGGTCTTTCGTCGTTGTCATGGAAAGGGAAAAGCGTAAATGGGAACATCGTTGCCCTTGCCATCAGTCGGAGAACGGTGGCTAGGGAACACTCAATTGGGGAGAAAATGGAGTCACGGAAGTTTACGGAGCCGTTATGGTTTGCTAATGAGTTGGGATCATGGAGATGCTCGTCCAAACAGACGCCCTGAGTTAAGTTACCGCGAAAACGTAGGAGAGACAAAAAAATCCTCGACAAAAAACTTTCTCGCGCTCTCTTCTCATTATTGCATAAAAGTACTCTTCCAAAACTCGCCTTTTTTATTTCTCCAGATAAAAATAGAGAACCTTATTGCCAAACCCAAACTATGAAGGAATAGACCTGCTACCAAGATCTTACGTATCAAATACCTTGGTTAACCACGAGAAAAAAGTACTCCCATAAGCACCCAATTGCCAAAACAAATCAAAACAAACAAAAAACCTCAATTGTCCAATGTCTGCAGAATATAAAGCGTTCCTGCATCGCTCAGAGTTACAAAAACCTTAAAATCATCCGAGACGGCGATCTTGGAAGCAAACCGTCCATAAAGCTCGAAAGTTTGGAGTAGTTCGGGACTCACGCGGTTCTTGCTCCTGCTCCGAGACGCTGCAGCCAAACTTGACGGGTCTTCCGCTCGCGCGTCAGTAGTATCGGTATTAGGGGTGGACCAAAGGCTCAATCCTGACCGAATACCGGGCGTTACTGGGGTCAGTGGCATGCTTTGTTGTACTCGCCGCAAATCCCACCAGATTACGCGTTCACCAACTGATACCAACTGCAAATAGGGAGCTGTACCAAACTGCAGGTCACGAACCCACGATTTGTGGCCATGGAGAATCGTGTGCATAGCACGACGACTGATATCCCAAACCTTCATCACAGAAAGAAATAATAAACATAAACAATGTTAAAATAAATAACATAAACACAATATGTAAGCACAATATGTAAACGTAATGTTCATTATGTAAATGTAAACATAATAAACGTAAACAATACAAAAAAAATTCTCTTAAATTCGGAGAAATCACGCAAACCATAGAAACAAGCAATTCGGCAAATTTGAAATCTTGAAGCGCAATATGTTAAGGGAAAAGCAAGCAACTGACAACTATATTCCTTCGTTAAAATCAATATATACTTGTTTTCATGTCAGTGACTCGCTTGTTTGTAAGGATAATCAAAAGTGAGCTTCTCCGAGACGAACAGGTCACGAAAGTATATTCTCGACTCGCCTTCCTGTCTTATTCCTTGCCAACTGGATTTAAGAAAATAATAAAGGAACAACGGAGCCAATTACGTAGCCAGGCATGACGAAAATAGAAATTACTTCCCCGTCTTTCAGATTACCCTATTTCCAACAAAAGATTTTTTCTAAAAAGCGTGGAAAGAAAGCAAGAAAGCGAGAAGAAAGGAGCTACGAGAGTTCAAAGATTTTTTTAACCTCAATAATCCCAGTGTCGTATCCAGCGGCCATGAAAGGGCAATATTGAGCAAATCGGACCACTCTTGCGGGGGCTTTTTCCAGACCGAGCCTTTCAGGTTGGCTAGGAGTAGGCGTGGTCCGAGCCGAAGCTAAATGCCACAATTGGATATGTTGAGCTGCTGTACCCTGGGCCAACCACACCTGATCGTGAGACAGGTCAACCGAAGTGACTCGCAATCCCACATCGTGGCTCAGACTACGAATGAGTTCACAAGTTTCCAAAAGCCAAATCTATATCCACGCCAAAAAAAAAAAAAAAAAAAAAAAAAAACTATTAAACGCAAGATACTAATAAAACATAAGTTTACTTTCGTTTTTCTACCTTTATGCTCCCGTCCGTGCTACAAACCAGTATTTCCGACTCGTCCAGGAAGAAAAGACTTTCAATACCGCCGCGGGGTCCAAAGCAATGGCTAGCCGTGGTCGCGTGCTGCAGCCGTCGCCAAACGTAAAGCACTCCGTCATCCCCGCCACTCACGATCGTCCTGTCATTGGGACTAAATTGCACAATGGAAGCTGGTTGGCCGGTATGTTGTCCCAGCGTCTGTAATGTCTGCGCCTTTAATGACATGAGCTTGACATAACCCGCCCGCGTAGCCCATGCTCCCATAGCTCCTCCATTGGACACGGAACATGCTGTTATGACATCTGGCTCGGGGGGTGCAGTCGCCAGTATCTTGCTGTTTAACCCTTCCAACACCTAATGTGAACACCCCAATGTAGTCACTCCAGAGCTTACATGTTCTGTTCAGCTGCCTTTGGAGGCATCTGAACAGAACATCTAAACTCTGGAGTATTTCAATTAAGGTGTTATACCATAGGAGCGTGGGTGCCGGTGCTAGTAGCCAGAAGCAAAGCACCGGAGGCGGAATTTTGCCACTTGGCGTCAAATACATGTCCCAGATTTTTGCGCTGCTCTTCTTGCAAAGCACCTTTCCCGCTCTCCCAGACGCGTACTGTGCCATCATGTGATCCCGACAGAAGCCAAGAGCAGGTCGCAATTCTGTCGCCGTTACAGGTAACAGGCTTGGCGAAGTCCAGACAGGTGATACATTCCGAGTGTCCCACGTATTCCGTGGCCACTTGCTGCTCATCCAAGTCGTACAGAAGGACTTTATCTGTCGACGTAGCGATAGCCAGCTGGTGACTCGCCAGACATACAGACGCGCACTGGATACAGATGGAAGAGCCCAGTGGGACGGGAACATCTTGCAAACTAAAGTGATCTGGTCTGATGACAAGTTTCCCTGTCGGTCCAGGTGTCATGTTATACTTCAGAAGCGACACTTTCTGGTCCGACACTGACAACAAAGCACCCTCTACAAACGAGAAAAATGGGACCAAAATTTAAAAAAATAATAATAACGGGATTTAATTGTCTTAGAAGCAATTACACTCGTTATTATAGTTCCATACCTGCTAAAAATATATTGGAAATTATACGAGCTTGGTGAGTATTAAGCTCGAAAGCTAACCCTCCTCCATCCATCAACCAAAGTCGGATGCAGCCTGCTGCATCTCCCGTCACGATGGTATTGCCACATGGAGCAAAGCAACAACACGTGGGTACTTCTGTATGCTCTAAACATAAAGCTTCCACATTGGCCACGGTGCTAACCCAGACCTAAGCCATAAGTCAATTCAATTATAATAAATACAGCTAATTCAATTTAAAAGCACATTCGTTTCTAGGTAGGCAGCAGTATTAAGCCAGACCTAAAGAGCAAAGGAATTATGAACAGCGAAGTTCAATTCAATTTCAAAACATAAACAAAACTACAAAATAAAAAAAACAATTATAAACAAACAAAAAAATAAAAAAACAAAAAACAATTCAAAGCATAAACAATGCAAGAAAAACGTGAATGGCGACATCTACGTGAAGTGGTACTTACTCTGCAATTCTTATCGGACCCAGTGGAGGCAATCAAGCTCCCGTATAAACAAAATTACAAAATAGAAACAATTCAAAAAACAAAAAAATTCAAAACAAACAATTCAAAAAACAAAAAAATTCAAAACAAACAATTCAAAGCCCAAACAATGCAAGAAAAACGTGAATGGCGACATCTACGTGAAGTGGTACTTACTCTGCAATTCTTATCGGACCCAGTGGAGGCAATCAAGCTCCCGGAGGGCGAAAAGGCAGCCCATGACACTTCATGCTCCCATTCGCCAACTTTGTGCAACGTAAACGTAACCAGGCTTTGATCTTGGACTACTTTCCCACTCGTATCGAACATATTATGCCAACTGTCTTGCCTGACGCGTGGCGAAGGCGTTTTGTTCTGCCGTCTGTTACCTAAGAATGATCCACACACAAACAGCACAATGACACTCCATGTCTATATATCTCCGAAATAACAGCCCTTACGTGACCAGAAGGTTATTCAATCATGCAAAAGCGAGGAAGAAATGGTTAAGAAGACGAGAAAAGCACAGCCAGGGCTTACCCTCCACCCCTAAGGTTGCCCCATATGTTTTAGTTTGTGGTGGCAGAGGGAGGAGCATACCATCCAATTGCTTGCACGTGTTCCACAAATCCCAAACTTTGGCTGTTCCGTCGGCTGAGGCAGAAACGAACCTACTACCGTCCATACTAAGTGCCAGGCGACGAACCGGAGCAGCGTGGCCTGTGAAGTGGTGCATTTCCTTGCCGGAATCTACGTCCCACAACTTTGCCCATGAAAATAAAAATACCACATAAATGCATATCCAATGAATAACGTTCCTATTCATACCCGAATTTGCCCATCGCCAATGGCAGTCAGCACCCGATGTCCGTCGAAGGTAAAACAAGTCGCCGTCACATGGCCTTGGCTCAAAATCGTATTCCTTAACTGGTGACTTTCCGATCGTTCTTGATTGCTAAATTAAAAAAATTATCACAAATTAAGAGAATAGGCTGATGAAACTTTACCACCATTCCACGTAAAACTTGCCCTTTTGGGCCATTGCTGCTGTTTTCCCAACATGCCAAACGGCGGAATTCTTGTCTTGTTGCAGCGCCAACTGCACAATATCCATCTCCTTATTGAAAACTATCAAATGGCCGCAGGTTTTTACGAATTTAATATAATCGTTCAGCGCAGGACACTCAGCATTTGCTTCCTAAGAACGCAATTTACAATTTTATTTAGTGTTTTTTTTGTATTGGATGCGGTGAAACCCGTTATTTTCTTACACTTACCTCACCACTGATGTACTCGTAGTATTTTCTATAGTCGTTTAGCAAATCTGCGGGACCAGTGGCTCTCAGTTTGCTGGCAATGAACCCCAGATCTTTATAAATCTTGGGAAACAGATCTCTCATATTCGCTTTGTGTAGGTGATAGCCCAGGAACCAGTAAATGTAATTATCGTTAGGTAAGGCGCCATAATTATGTTGACACATTTTTAGATAATTCTCCACAAGTCTCCCATGTAAGTACTGAAATCCAAAAAGAAACGTTAATAAAAGCACATGATGTAATTTTTTCATATGTCCAAAATGATTGATTACTTGTTCGGTACCGTCACTTTGACCGTTTTTTAAATAATCCAATACTACGTCATGAATTCCAAACACCATCGCTTCGGAAGTTTCCTTCCAATGTGAGGCCACTAAGGACTTTTTAATAAGTACTGTCATTCGGTCTTCCACTTCGTACCGGCCAACGTTCCAATAAACCATCAAAACCTGTCAATTTGCATAAGAAAAACTCGATGTGAAGACCAAAAGTACATGGTTTTAATGGTTTAAGTTTACCTCAGTTGGAATATTGACATCATCGAGAAAAATGGCCAGATCTTCCAAGTAAGTACGTTCCTCCGCATCCAAATCGTCTACGCTAATACTAATTGCTTTCTGGAGATTCTCGTAGCCGTAAGTTCCTTTGTTATGCAATAAACTGTAATTCCGTCTTCGCAACTTGTCCAAATAATGATTCCATCTTCCCGAATCATTCCTGCGACGCTGAGTGAGAGCCAAGGAAGCCCCGAGTAAGGATAGGACCATTGGCGAACCTAAAGAAACGCAATTCATATCAGATATTTTTACAAAATAACAATAAAAACAATATTAAAAAAATATTACTAAAATATAGTAATAATAAAATAATTACTAAAATAAAATAATAGTAAAATAATTACTAAAAGTAAAACAATATTAAAATAATTCTAAAAAAATTAAAACACATTACCTTTGCACTCTTTGTAAATTTGGGCAGCTTCTGAAGGCAAGTTCTCCGCAGGAACACCCATCCAATCCCCCAAGTAGGACAAAGATTCTTCCATGGTAAATCCTTCTTGAACCTAAACGAACTTATGCTAGAAAAGGGTCAAAACTTTGTTCCCAAGTCTTTACTTTAATTAGAGAATAACGGCCTTCGACAGCTTCTACAACCGAAGTATCTCTGGTGGTAAGCAGCACGCGACAGCCCACGTCAAAAGAACGGATAACTTCACCTCGCCACACGTCATCCAGGATTAATAATACAGCATCTTTGTTTAGGAGTTTACGGAGTCTTTCAGAAGCTTGGTCGATACTAGTAGGAGGCATGGCAGTCTCAAACTTTTCGCATAAAGCCTTATCAAGCGTTTTTTTTCTTCATTATAGTCAAAGGTCTTTAAATTTTGTTGCTTTCGTTTACCTGCATCTTGTTCAGTAGGCCATCTTTATCCACACGTCCAACAGACAACCAATAAATGCCGTCTGCATAATCCGACAAGGTCAACGCGTGATTCCTGACTGTTTCTGCAGCAATAACCGATTTGCCAGATCCCGGCATTCCGTGCAAGGCTATAAAATGGCCCCGCGGCAGCTCACGCAATGCAAGGCGTACTTCTTCCAACTGCAAGAAGAAATAGCAAACCCAAAAGACACTTTTTAATCAAAGCGAGACACAAACAAATGAAATACTTTCGTCTGGCGAGGAATGAGATGGGCAGGTGGAAAAGGCACGCCCCCTTGGATAAGGATAGTTCTTAAGGCAGCATCTTTGAAATTTTCTTCGGTTGAAGGCGAACGATGTACGTCTGGACTATCTTTACTGATATGTTTGGCTAATTTGACTGCTATCCAATTATAGTCATCTTCTAGCGTTTTGACGAAACCGTTGAAAGCCAGAGGACCTCTGTTCGGAAGGATGTCCAACAACGCTCGGTTTTGGTCATGGAGCTTTGTCTACCAAACGAAACATCAAGTTATAAAATTCTTGAATCCAAAATATATTATTATACTTTGGACTTGATTTCTTGTCGCTGATCCTCGGTAATAACGCTATAAGCGAGAAGTTTGTCTATCAGATATTCTACTTGGATAGTGTCGACAATTTCCTTGCGAAGCTCTTTCAGGGCATGTTTCTGCAACTGGTTCATTCTTAAAGATGTTCAATTCTCCTAACTCTCGAAATCACAAGATACGGTAACAAACTCGAAATTGTATACCACAACCACAAGTGTACCACAACAATAACGAATAAGTCAGACGTGCAGTCTATGTACGAGTTCGAGATGCAGTGTATGGTAGTGAGTCTTCTTGAGCAACTTTAAAATTAAAATTAGATTAGATTAAAAGGCTGTGTAACAAAGCTTTCCTTACCATTTCATTCCACAATTCAAGTCTCATGCCCCAACACGCACGCCTACTTTTCAGTACTAAACAACCCATCACGTCACCTAGCACATTTTTATCGGAACTAATCTTGAGCCGGGGACTTTGAATTTTTTTTATGTCCCGTGACCTAGAAATTGAGAAAGTCCAAACGTGGTGTATAAATTGAATTTATGCACAGATAATATTAAAAACGCTTACTTTAATGCTTACTAATTTTTAAAAATTTATAAGTTACAAACGGATACACTAACAGGGAATAGGGATTATAACAGGAGAACATTCGAGCTTTTTTTCTCTAAATCTTGGGTCAGGGAACGCTCTCAAGAAATTCCACAGCTTCTGTTTCAGGCCGAGGTTGATTCTTGAAATCTTCACAAGTGAGGTAGATTTCACTGCAACGTGTGATAAAAAATACGCACACTGTTGCAAAAGGCTGAAGCCGGCGCGCCAATCATTCTCGTCTTCGTGTCCGGTCCAATCAAGATAAATGGAAAAAGTTACATCTATCGCAAGAATAAAGGTCTCCATGACTGCGTCCGGTACAATTAACACCAGATTCGGATTACGCAAATTAGCACTATAAATGCTTGACAGTAAAGCTAAAGTGCATTGTACATGACACAAAAGGTCACTAAGGACGGCTCCGTTGCATTCAATAGACGGAATTTCTACAAATTGCAATAAAAAATAACCTGAGTTACACCAAATGTTAAGCTTAATTGGTTACCAATGACTGGCATACTGACGGCTGTTTCATGCCACGTTTTCAGGGCATTAGGAAGGTGGTCGCTGTCAAGGAATGTTAAAACTTGATCGGCTAACTTCTCCACTTTGGACCGTTTGTCTTGTGTTTTCACCAGTGAGGATTCTAACAAGTTCATCGAGAAAAATTAAAAATTGGCGAACAAATAAAGATAACTTACGTATTGAACATTTCAACCTTAGGCAAAACCGTTTTGGTAGGTTATTCACCTGTACGATTTTGTTCTTCAGCTTGATGGATTTTCTCTCATTGGTGGTATCAAACGCAGACTTAGAACTTTAATTTGAAAAGGTGAATAAGTCGAAAATAATAAGTGAATAATACGAAAAATGATCACTTGCACACTTACAAAAAAATTATTGAATGAAAAAAAAGTGGAGATGCGGGGGATTGAACCCCGGGCCTTTCACATGCAAAGCGAACGCTCTACCACTGAGCTACAACCCCGCTGTATAATTCTCTACTACGGTAACTTTTAAATCCGAAAGGTAAATAAAAAGAGAAATCTACAGAAAAATGTATCCTTGCGCATGTAGGAAATTTCTCGGAACAAAATAAAAAAAAAATTGGAGCTGCGGGGGATTGAACCCCGGGCCTTTCACATGCAAAGCGAACGCTCTACCACTGAGCTACAACCCCGACTGTCATAACGCAATAAACTTTCAAAGGAATGCAAATCAAGGATTTACCCATTGAGGAAGACTTGGTTCTTTTGGGAAAGACTAGCTAGTCGAACGTCAGGTTTTTGGGCAGGGGTTATCCCTTTGCCTTGCTCAATTTTTATGCATTTCTCTCGAAGATTTTCCAACTCCGTATCCTAGGTAAAGACCAAGTAATTTTTTAAACTGAAACAGATGCCTATTTTACCGATAATGACTACTTGCCTTGAATCTTAGATCCGTTTTGAGCGTTTCAATTTCTCGTACATGCTCAAGATGCTGGAGATCAGTTTTGCGCTTTAGCTGGTCTAAAGCTGATTGGGCTTCCGCTCGCAATGTTTCTTCTGTTGCACGAAGCCTTTGAATTTCGGTGCGCAATATAGTAGCTTCACCAATTTTTGCAAAATTCTCTTCAACCATAGCCTTGTTTTCTTCCTTCAATTTCTGGAGTTCTTCCTGTAACATTACTGCTTGCGCATTGCCAGCAACAGTGCTAGACGCAGCTATTATTTGGTTGGTCATCTGTTTATTATTATGCGCATTTTGAGGCTGATACGTAGACGTTTTAGGGTAACCGTTGCTTTGAAACGGAAATACAACATCTTTGTTCTGAACGGAGGGAGGAGCCGAAAGGGGGACTGTTGGTTTCTTTGAACCTGAAGTAACGCTTGCATAAGACCTTGATGGACCGTTAATGTTTTGAATCGGTTGGACTTGAGATGCATGTTTAACTAATGAGGTTTGACTTTGTTCAATCTGCGTAACCATATCAATGGCTTCGTCCAGCATATCCATAGGCAAATCTTCACCCCACAAATCATCATTGAATAATTCGACATTGTTGTTGACGGGAACAGGCGGCTGCTGGGAAGTTGGCAAATTTTTCATGTACCCAAATCCTCTTCCTTGATATGCCATCACGAAAACTTTAGTTTAACGTACCCAAATGTGGTTAAAACCCTCCAACGCTTCGTCAATAATAAATAATGTGGTCATTTACCGATTTAAGTAAATACAAACGTGTCTGGTTGCCATAGAAACGAGAGCTCACTTATGCCCCAAGTGGCAGGTTTATTCAAAATAAATAGAGGGATTTACAAATATAATACAGTATTTTAGCGAGTCTCACTATCGTTTCCACTTTGCTTCCCAATAAGGACCAAATACCGTTTGACAATCAATTTCCAGTCAGTAACGTATTCAATATTTCGTCTATCCATCGACAAGCTCATTTGCGAGCTCAAAGGATGTATGTGATGATTAACCTGTATTGAATTTTGCGGCGTAACTCGGGATTTATGTCGTAATTTGCTAAACCATGTTCGGTTATTGTTTGTTTCCCGTTCTTCGCGGAATTTCACTGGCTCATTCAGAACTTGTTGATTCGTGCCTATTAAAAGTCCTTATTCATTATGGTTAGATGAAATTAATGTATTTCTTTGTTATCATACCTTTATTCTTGTATAAGCCAATCAAGTAGGTAATCCAAGACGAGAACAGATTCAGTGGGGAAGGCGTGTCCGCAGTTCGATGCATGCTTCTGACCAATTTTGCTAGTCCAAACTTCCATTCGATATCTGACTGAGCCTAAATCATTACAATAAATAAAAGGAAGATCAAATCAAAGCGAAAATAAACCTGTATCCATTAAGGCTCTTACTTGAATCCTTTGATACGTATCCGACATCATGGCAATGAGTAGATTGATTAGGACCACGGTCGTCATTAACATGTATACACCGAATACAATTTTAAACAAGAAAGTCGTCCATTCCGGTTGGTCGGTTTCGATTTGAATATCCTTGATGGAAGTCAAACCGAACAAGGCAAAGAATAGCATTTCAAAAGTATCCAACGGAGTAACAATCACTAAATGCCAAAGAAATAAGTTAAAAATAGTTCTACGTCTATTAAACGCGAACTGCATACATAAAACTAAAACTAACTAAAAGAGAAGGACTATAAATACGTACCGCCAGACGGAAGTCCGTGTGTGATAGTTTTGGATGCAGTCAAGGTCGAATTGCTTTCCGTGAACGGCTGATTAAGAGCTGACATATGCATGGAGAACCCAAACATGAAAATGGCCAAAATGATCAAGAATCTTCCGGCATCAGCCATAAGGCTTCCTTATATATAATAAAGAATTGTAACTGTTACAAGCAGTACTCGATTGCCTTTCAAAACCTTATACCGATGATTATAGCCCAAGGTCCAAACAAGTAATGGAAGGACATAAAGTCGAGCAGTAGGATACAGCAAAACAGCAATCCGATAGCTAGGAACTGATTGCGGATAAACATGAAAACGGGCCATTCCGTCAAGGGCGTAAAAAACGCAGCTGCGTGAACCAAGACAGCAATCGCGGTGGTTACGAGTACCGCCAGCCGTAACCAACCTAAGCCGTTCCGATCCCGTGGATTGGCCAACTCGGAGAGTAAATTGCCCGAGAGCCATGCCAGCAATAGCCATTCGTACCAGCAAGGCAATAAGGACTTTCTTATAACGGGACAGATGGGCAGCGTACTCGTGATTACCAGTAAGGCCATTAAATAAACATGGGAGGTCAAGTGAGCCATAAACCTATACAGGAAATTTTGTTTCGATTCAATAGGACGAGTAACGGAGACATTATCCGCTCATACTTAATAACCGGTATTTTATCGTAATTATGTCTCAGCGGTAAGGCTAAGACGAGCCAGAGTGGCGGCATAAGCACGCTGCCGATAAAAAGTAACATCAAACGCCACGAAGACCATTGCAAACCTCCCAGCCACAGATCCTAATCATATGAATCGAAAGTATTAACAGACTCATCGTATTTATTAACACAGACGAAATAAGAATTACTCATTAAATATGGAATTACCTGGAGGTACCTTTGGACAGAAGGATGGGAAATTACTTCTTTTTGCTCATGTTCGATGAGAACATCCAAAAGAGGAACTTGTCGGCGATCCACGGCTGTCAAGAGACGAGAAGCGGATTCCGCGGAAGCGGCCAAAGCTAGCAGCTCTGTTGCCATGGCTTCACAGAACTTAGAAGCTTCTAGCAAGTCTTTGGTTCTTTCTTTTTCCTAACGTAAAGCAAATAATCATTAGACCATAGAACTACGAGGTGTCAATAAAGTATGTTAAAAAATAAAAATAAATAAATAAAAAAGTACTTTGAAAGATAAGGAAGCCAGAATGTAAGATAGTTTAGCGGCGACGTCCACTGGGGCAGGTGATTCTAGAATAAAACACTGAAGAGGCTCGTGATTGGTCGCTTTTCCACACAACATTAAGTTGTACACGAACTAAAAGACAAAGTCAGGTTTTTGGCAATAACGCGTATATGTTACAGAATTGAAAGATTACTTTCCGGTCTTCCATAAGGGAGTATGCGTCGTGTTCTCTCTTCAGAAGTATTGCTAAAACTTCATTATGTCCTTCAGCTACACCGTACCATAAAGGAATCCTACTCATCGTAGTTTTACTCTTAGGTGACGCCCCACTTTCCAGTAGCAATTTGACAGTACTGGCATGGCCTGCTCTAGCCGACAGATGCAATGCAGTCCAACCTTCCTAAAAACGCAAAAATAGTTATATATCATATCTACGATCAAAAATGATTGTACTTTGTCTGCAGCATTAATATCAGCTCCCTGACCCAGTAGTAATTCAACTAGACGATCGTGACCGTACGCAGCAGCTCCGTGTAAAGAAGTACGTCCATGTCGATCTAGCGCGGTTAGCAGAGAAGTAGCACGGCTTAATAGAAGTCCTGCCACTCCAGCGTGACCCCTCCGACAGGCCAAATGTAAGGGAGTATAGCCCTGAAAGCCAACTTCGTTTTAATCAACCAAGTGAAGAGATTAACACAATATGTACATTCTGGGTTGAAGGATAGTCGACAATTACTCCTGGCGAATTAAGCAATAACCGTACAACGTTCTCATCGCCAGAGAAGGCCGCCATATGTAACGGCGTTAACCCACTTTCGCCCTCCAATTGACGCAAAATCTGGTTGCCACCCAAACTCGTAGGAGCTTCGGAACGTACGCCTGCAGGAATGTGCGTCAGCAATTCCCTGACAGACTCTAAAGATGGATCAAAATTACGTACAATTACCTATACCACACGCTGTTAAAAGTCATTGTAATTGTACATAAATATATCCGTAATGTTTGGGACAACTTTCTAGTTATAACGCCTTAATATTTATTTGTAAATTTTTAAATACGTTTAAGGTTAATAAGTATATTTCAAAATAACTCATCTTGATAAATATAATTTTCAATTATGAATTACTTCTGCATCACTTTTTTACATTATAATTAAATTTTCCATTGTAATTACAATAGCTTCTTGGCAACAAAAAGATACCTTAGGTAGCAAAGATCTCTTGCTGAGTACTGATTTTTCTTGCTTATTTTCTTACCCGGTTGCCCATGGCAAGCAGCTACGTGTAAGGCAGTTAATCCCGTTCTTTTGCTCGCCACCCTTAGCAAATCAGAATTGGCTGAACGCAGCACTTCAATCACAGAAATGTGTCCGTTCTTTGCAGCCAAGCTAAGCGCGTTATAACCGGACTAATTGGGATCATCGAAGAAGAGAAAAATAAATGTCTATGAACTTTCTCATGAATGCGATTAGGCCACCTTGCTCTCGTCCACGGCGGAAGCCCCTGCTTCCAGCAAGATTTTCACCAGTTCAGCATGTCCGCCTTCTGCCGCCAGGTGAAAGGGTGTTGCATCGTTGGCGCGATTCCGTGCTGCGACTGCAACATGCTGGTTAAACTTCATAAGTTCTTTGGCCACGGACACGGAGCCTTGCATGGCTGCAATATGAGCGCAAGTATTGCCATCCTAGAAACCTTTTTCTTCTTTCAAATCCTTCTCCAAATTGGATATAAAAAATTCACTTTATTCGCAGCTAAAACAAGGCTGGGTTGATGTTGCAAGAAAAGGATCACTACTGCCGAGTGATTCTTCTCTGTAGCCAGATGAATGGGCTTTCGGCCATATTCGTCCGTGGCTTCGGGATCAGCTTTCAGTTCGAGTAACAAACTGCAAACCGACAACTGTCCTTCTGCTGCGGCTAAATGAAGAGATGTTTCTTTTTTCTACAGAATAACCAGAGATCAGTTAGAAAAAACTTTGCTCTCGCAATCTAAGCTTTTTTTTTTTTTTTTTTTTTTTACTAAGGTCAAGGAATCAACAGCGGCACTGTGCGTCACTACGAGGGATTTGCACAAATCTGTGTAGCCTTGCATAGCAGCCAAATGCAACGGTGTAATCCCAACTCGTGATTTGCTGTTTACGAAAGCTTTATGTGCAATCAATTCATGGCAAACAGCAGTGTGACCAGACTGGGCGGCTAAATGCAACGCCGAGAAGCCTTCTGCATCGAAAACATCCGCTCGAGCCTGAGAATATACCCCAAGTTCGAGTCTTTTTCATTGTACGATTTTGCTTAGAATTTGGAACTGAAATAAAACAATGCGAATATTTTACTTGGTTATGCAGGAGGAGCAACACGGCTTGCAAATGGCCGTGTTTGGCTGCCAACAGTAACGAAGAACGTCCAGAAACGTTCTGTTTATTGACAATCCGTTGCAAATCCCCGGCTCTAATACTTGCCAATAGGACAGTCAAAACCCCTGTATTTCCTTCTGCTGCGCTGTAATGTAGCGGCGTTTCCATGGTCTGGACAATTTAGCAAAAAATTATGGCCCCGATTCAAGAAGACCGGAACAGAGGGCCACACTTACGGTCAAGGTAGAATAACTGACGTCAGCGCCGTTCTGCAGCAATAATTGCGTGATCTCACGAGCATGAGAAGCATGGCAATTCTCTCGACATACTTGGCTCGCTGCATGTAAGGCAGTTTCGCCCTGCTTGTTGCGTATATTGATGAAATTGGCCATGAATTCCGCATGGTTCTTCTCAATAACAAATTCACATAATTGCTGCAGTACTGGAAGGTGACAAGCCCGGCATGCTAAATGCAATGGCGTCTCTCCATCCTAATACACACACATACATTACATAACTGGATAAAATTAGCGTTCTGGCACAAAATTAGCTTTGATGCGGAACGGACTTCGTTCTGGAACAAAGGATCGGCTCCGTCAGCTAGTAGAAGCTTCACGACCTCGAGATTCCCGCACTTTGTCGCTACATGCAAAGGGGCGTTTCCTTCGGTGGTGCAGAGGTTTGGATCTGCGCCAGATTTCAATAGCATTTGCACACACCTTTCACCACCTTCGCGTATTCGTGCAGCTATATGCAAAGGTGTTTCCTGAACTTTCCCCGCTAAAACAAAATTTTCTATTTAATTTCTCAAGAATTAATTTGGTATAAGCTCACCTCGGATATGGACTTGCGCACCCAATCCTAATAGGCATTCCACTACAGCTGCTCTACCTGCCTGTACAGCCACGTGCAAAGCGGTGTAATTATCCTAATCAATTCACACATTAGTTCAAGTAGACTATGTTTGAGGATAAATTTTGTTTACGTTTGTCGAAGCGTCCACTTGTTCACCTTTCTGAACTAACGCCTGGACCACGCCTACGTGACCACGTTTAGCAGCAATATGAATACTCCGAGCTCCGCTCTAAGGGAAATAAACAGTTATTTCATCTAACATGTTTAGGTGGAAGGGTTTTTCACACATATGACAAGCACTTTGGGACCTCATCTACCTTATCGGGCATGTGGAGAGGAACACCTTTACGGAGAAGACCTAGAGCGGTTTCGGGATGTCCATGCATGGAAGCAACATGTAGTAATGTACTTCCATTCTTGGTTCGTTCCATGAACGAAGCTTTGAACTTCTCAATAAGGATGTCAACGACTCCAGTTTTGCCCCTTTCTGCAGCTAAGAGAACCGGGGTTCTATCTACAGAGCAACATTAAAAGAAACACAACATATCCAGAAATAACAAAGAAATTGGCAGAAGAAATAAACAAAGACTGTCATGTGTGGTACCTTCGGTGTCTGCGATGTTGGGATTTGCATGGAGCACGTGTAAATATTTAACCATGGCCTCATCACCTTCCGATGCAGCAGTATGGAGCACTGTTTGGCCCTCCGCCTAAATAAATGGCCCCTTGAATTACTGTACCTGTTGATCTAAAAGTAGGTGAATCCTTACGTTCTGGGCATCTACGTTGGATCCGCATTCCGTCAGAAAACGCATCATATCCATTCTAGCATTTTGGCTATTGACTTCTCGTCGCCGAACAGCTAAATGAAGGCAAGTGTCACCGTTGGGGGGCACAGTCGTTCGGATTTGCTCTTCACAATGCACAGACAGCAATTCCTTAGCTGCAGGTACATTTCCGTTTTCCACAGCTATCATCAAAGGTAACCAACCATCCTATCACCACGAGAAATCAACTTAAGGATATAAAAAGTGTATTCGAAAGTTTTACTTTATCTTTGGTCAAACGGTAATCTCGAGCTCCAGCAATACAAACCAGCTTAATGAGACTTGCAGCAATGCCCCAAGGCCTGCTCGCAGCCATATGAAATACTGTTTGTTCTTTCACCTATTAAGGTTAATGTATAGTTCAGCTTATTTTCATTAAATAAAAAAAAATGGAACTCATACTCCACCAACGGTGTTCAAATCGGTTTTTCGCAAGATGAGCATCTTAATGACATCTTCCCTAGCGTTGAGAATCGCGATGTGAAGGACGCTTAGCCCTTCCTAACAATGGAAACCGAAATTCTACCTTATTAGTAAGAAAACTAAGGTATACATAGTAGCAACATGATGCTGTCACGCATCTTCGGCTAAAAACAGTAATTTTAGTCAAATATATTACTTTTGCGTGCCACTAAACACGACCATTTTGAGTACTTCAAACGTATCGTTCTGACCCACGTAAGCTAAAGACTTTTAATAAACAGTGAGCGTGCATGTTTCAGGCAGTGCAGAAATTAAATTATACGTTTCACCGAAGTACTAAAAACCGAAGATGACCATGGAAAGTTTTTATGTGGATATGGTGTAGAAAAAATAAAATACACAAGTAGAAGAAGCGCGCTTAGCAATAAAAAAGGTCATCGTTATAGTCCCGAGACAAAATGCCCCATTTCAGGCAAAAATACAAAAGAAATTGCTGGGGCGTTCCTTGTATACCGAGATTGCTGCCTTTGGCGTGAGGGGTAAGCAGAATTAATGACAGTTCACCTCAAGAATAGCATTGACTGCTTCGCAGGCGGTTATTTGGCAAATGAGTTATGAATATTTTGGGGAGGAAGAGAAGGCTGCGCTGCTAAAATCAAGGAACGTGGGTTAGATCAATAATGCAGACGAGGCGATATCTCCACCATAGCATGAATGAAAGACATCAAGTATACACAAAACGAAAAAACCTGCTTATATCATTTTCTCCCATAAAGCTTGCTTAAAAAGAATCATTAGGGGGCATTTACACACCTTGGTCTTGGCGTGGGGATCACACCCCAAGTCGATCAAGCGGTCCACTAATTGAATCCGATTCTCCTTCACAGCATACATCAAAGGGGTATAACCATTCTCCTGAACCATTTGCTTTTTGTTATAAACAGTTTAATTGACCTACAGACCAATTAAAAGTAAAAAATACTACGTTACCGAGTCTTGGATGTGAGCTAATGGGGAGGGCCCGTCCGAGTACTTCGATTGGAACGTTTCGAGAACCCGTAAGCTTTGCTCTAAACTGACCCACTCACCTTTGGAGGCCAAAACGAGAACGCGTTTGCTGGCGGCTTGCACTTTGTCATTTTCTTTTGCCCGTTTCTCGGCTTTATCTGAAAGAAATCCCAAATCGCCGCTCAAATTTACCCCGATAGAGAATACCAATCGAGAACAACCTGAACTTGGACGACTGGCAGGACTGGATTCGCGAGGTCTCTCCAACGTAGTTGAGGCCAGTTTCGCAGCATTCTCACTTTCCGACATCGGATCAGATCTTTCGTCGCCTTTTCCTTCGTCAACTTCAGAAACTACCGTAGTTTCGTTGGCGTTCTTTATAACAGAAACCATCTTCTTTTTAGAGTCGATCTTGTCAATTTTGGAATCCAATGACTGACTACCGTTAACGGGTTTGTCGGCTGTTTTGCCCCAGAATTTCTGCAACGCATGATTGTTGGCCAGGATGCGACTTTTCTTCTCCACTTGCACTTTCGCGGGATTTCCAGTGACCATAGAGGTACGACCATTAGTGTGAATAGTTGTTGATGAAGGTTCTTCGAAAACACTATCTTCGATGTCGATAGACTGGGAAGCTGTGTTTCGGCTGATTCGAGAATCACTTGTGGGCAACGAGTGCAATTCCTGTCGCGTTTTGGGCACGGGTTGACTCCGCGGCAGAGTTCTGGTTAATTTATCGCGCTGCAGATTGCCACCTTGCTCCACCGAGTTGCCTTCCATGACTATACGCCTGGTCTTCGTCGCCTCTACGCCCAGACGCGGCTTTTATGGTTTATTGTAGTCACTGGTTGCGATTGCGATCCACTTCTCGTGGGTGGCATGTCCGAATCTTCTGAAGGCAAAATTGCTACTGGACGCTTGGAAAACTGAGAAGCTCCAACTAAAACATACACAAGCAAAGGAACACACTCGGGCGTCCCGCGAGTCAGTCATCCGCTTACAGGGAGGTAGTCCATATACAAAAACGAAAGGCGTTGACACGGGAGTCCACCTTCACTTTCCAAGCGGTTACACTAAAGCCACATGGATGCAAAAAGCGTAAAATTTCCAGGAAAATTAACTGTACAATACGAAATATAGAGTTTCACATATGGCCAAGGTCTGTCCATTATAATTCAGGATACAGGATGAAACCAATTTCTCTTCAAGTTAGACGCGCCATAGACATATGAAACGATGTGTAAGTAACTGTTACACAATTTCTCTTAAATTAGCTGTTGGGATATGAATGCCAAAATCTTCGCACTTGTCGACTGCGGAAAAAATAACTCTTGTATCAGTTGTATATGTAAACTTCATACTTATTAAAAAACCTGTAAATCTACAATGAAGCTTTAGAATATAAAAAGAAATATTTTGGAGAGCTAATTATTAAAACTTCTAAAATTGCAAATACATTTTTGTAAATGGTGCTAAATTAGGTAATTATAAAAATAAACGTATTTAAGTGAAAGGTTACAAAAGCTAATGGTTGGGGTGTGCGGGCTAAAACTGCGTTTCATATTTATCGATGCAGCGAAGTATAGTACCTTGATTTGCGTATGGTTGGTATCGTTGAGCGCAGAGGCATTACAGTGCAAGACTGGCGTGCTTTTTGTGCTAATTGTCTTCTCACGTGACCTCACAACGACTGAAGCATGCTAAGAAACAAGTTGGCACGGAAGTACTGGAAAATAAACAAGATCATCCGTCTTTCCGAGTCTCTTGTATTTATCGTTATTATCAAACAATATACTGACTCCCCTCTTTGGAATAAGGAAATTTAATTGCTCTTGCCCCCCTTATAAGCGAAAGCTGTAAAAATTTTCACTTTATTCTCCCTTAGCACAAGGCCGTATATTCAATGTAAAAACAAACCACAATCCGACAATGACCCAATTTTTTCCCTTCTTGCGAACCGAATTTCGACCAGTACAAATTATACGGTATGTGTTTATGAACTTTCCAATATTGTGAAGGAAGCGCCGTCAGGAAGGGTAGGTACGCTGTCGGACAAGGGTATTTCTACAAGGTTTGACCAATTCTGATATCGCACTAGATTACACGTCATAAAAGTGAATAAAAAACTGTGTGCTTCAGGTGGGGGACAATAAAATGCTGTTTTATCGCTGAGATTTTGGTTTTTGTTGGCTAGGAAATGAGGTCGTCAGCTGCAGTTTCCTAATACTCCACTCAATTAACTTGAATTTTTGGACCTTGCCCGTTACAGTTTTCGGAAACTCGTCTGAATAGATCCAATGCCGAGGAATCTTGAAGTAAGCAATCTAGAGCGAAGTACAGTGAAAAATTATTGAAGTTCGCATAACAGACGGATTATCTTGATACTTCAGTCAACGACGGAAAACATATCTTAAGAGTTCTATATCTTACAAGCGTTCTGATGACTGTAACATTTAATCGATTATCTGTTGAGTTAAGGCAAGGGTAAACATCGTACCATTTGTTCACTTGATTCCCGGGACAGACAACAACAAATCTTACCTTGTGTTGACAAAAATCCTTTAGAGCTTCGTCTGTGGCAGATTGCCCGTCTTTCAAGCGAATCCACGCACACACTTCCTCCCCCAAACGCTCATCCGGAATGCCCACCACCTTCCAAGCAGATAAGTAATTATCGTTTAAATAAATCACTGCAACGAATCTTACATGAGCCTCTACCACAGCTGGATGCTGATGCAAAACTTCTTCGATCTCGCGTGGGTAGATGTTCTCTCCGCCTCGGATAAGCATGTCCTTCTTACGTCCCACAATTCGACCATAGCCGTCCTCTCGAATAACCCCAACATCACTAGAAAAAATGTCACATAAAGAAACCTAAATATTTAATTTCAACTACATCGAGGAAAAACTAGAAAACTTACCCCGTGCGTAGCCAACGATCGGGCGAAATAATCTCTTTGGTTTTTTCTTCATCGTTCCAGTATCCTAGCATTGTGCTATAGCCTCGGGTGCAAATCTCACCTGGCGTGTTCACCGGAACAATTTCTCCACTGTCGTTAACGATTTTGATCTATAAGAAAACGGGGGTATTACAAAGCATACTACAGAGAGTTTCGAACTGATATACTTCTGTGTGATCACTGGGGAAACCAATCGTGTTGTAACATCGTTCAGCAGGATCACTTGCATAGCACTGAAACGTAACTGGACTTGTCTCTGTCATACCGTACATGACCTGATATAAAAAGGCAAACTCGTCTCATTACGACCCATAGATAAGTATATAAGAATTGCATACAACAAAATCCTTCATATGCAGCTTATCGACGACCTCTTCAACCAACTTTTTAGGACAAGGAGCGCCTGACATGATTCCGGTACTGAGACTTTTTAAATCGTATTTGGCTAGCTCCGGTAGATGGAGTATGTCCACGTACATTGTCGGCGTACCATATAATGAAGTACATCTGTTTAGCACACAAGTTTGTAATAAAGGTAATTGAACTAATGTTTTTTTTCTGTTTACTTTTCCGCATGAACTGTTTTGGCAGCTCCCAGAGCGTCAAACGTCGGAGAAGGTAGAACACAAGTAGCAAAATGCGCCATTGCGGATAATGTTCCTGCTACGCAACCAAAGCAGTGGTATAAAGGCACAGGTGCGCAAATTCTATGTAGCTTATTGAAGAAAAGAAAATACTAAAGAAAATAGCTCAAAATATGGAATGCGACTTACCTTTTCGTGATAGCCCAATCGGTGACCAAGGAAGTACGCATTATTTACCACATTATGATGGGAAAGAGTGGCTCCTTTGGGGTTGCCAGTTGTACCCTTTATAATGCAAAGAATCATAAATTGGGAGGACTAATTAATTATTTTCCAGTCTTTACGGAAGTAAACTGAATGTTGACCGGATCATCGAATTGGATTCGACGCTCCAAATCTTGAATAGCCTTGAAATTTCGAGACTCGCCCATGTTAAATACGTCTGGGAATTGGTACATGCCCCTAAAATGGAGACATTCCATTAAAAACGCTCCTCAATGAGCTATGGTTTTACGGGTATTTGTTATCCGATAAGGTGATAAGACTCTTAAGAAAAGGCAAGTTGGGGCTTTTGAAGGTCTCCGGTTGACAGCTGCTGAGCTCGGGAGCGATTTCCGTCAGTACATCGAAATATTTTTGGGTCCGAAGTCCTTCTGCGGCCACAATCGCTTTGACCTCCACTTTGTTGAGGCAATATTTCAATTCAATGGGTTTGTAGGAAGGATTAATGTTGACCTGTGTAAACGCATCGATCCTTATCAGCAAAATTTCTAGTTGAAGGAATATATTTATACGAGAATAAGTCCAGCGCGAGCAGCAGCGAACTGTGTTAGCACCCATTCGTAACTATTTGGACCCCATATTCCAATTCGGTCACCGCGTTCCAAATTCAGAGCGTGAAAACCTGCGGCTAACTTGTCTACCTGAAGACAACCTTGAGTTTATGGGTTAAGAGTTTAAGAAAATGAAATACGTCATCTTTAAGCTGGCTGTAGGTTCGTCGCAAGTTTTGATGAACAACGACAATGCTTTCGGAATCTCCATGACAGTCCGCTGCTCTGTTTAATAATTGTCCGATTGTTAACCCCAAAAGTGGAGTGGATCCCGGTCCGCACACGTAGCTCCATTCATACGTCGCAGCGGTCGCTGGCCTCGTGCCCTGGCATACGCTAGGCAATGTTAAAATAAGTCACTACGTAGCTCGTAAGATGTGATAATTACGAAAAACAAAGGCTTTTACTTAGACAGTGACCGAAGAAGAATGCAGCGGGGAACAGTTTGACCTACACTCACGGTTCGCAGAAGACGACGGGACAGCATCGTTCCGTCTGTAACTCTTCTCGAATTGAAAGACGCAACGCTGACGAGAAATATTTAGCTACTACGCTAAGGCAAGCTTTATACTGTCTGACAGCATAATTCAAGGTCGTCTAGTAAGACCAGCTTAATTTCCGCGTTTTTTATTCGGACTTGCCAGTTTTCTAATTTTAAAGTTCGGACCGGCTTTGGATGCCATCTCTAATTCATACCCAAAACCTTCAAAACATACATTTCGGAAGTTTTCATGAACTTGGGAGAGGGCGATGGAATAAGTATGTCCATAAAATAATGTATGTTATTTTAATGAGACAATAAAGATTAACGAGTACTTTGCCCCAGGGGTTAAATAAATTTGTATTATAATTAGCGATCTCATTATGCAATAAAATAATCTTGTCTTGTATTTTCTTGTCGATTACGCCGCTGAAGCACTAATTTGTGAAGAAAATGCTTAAAAAAGTCTGTAGGTGCTTCGGTTAAATTACAAGCTCTATTTGAACTCAACCAGACTTTTTGGGTTGGCGTTTTTCTTCGCGCTATCGCGCCATCGCCGGCCTGCGGGCCGAGATCTGCGCCTGAGAGCCTTTGGGCAAGTTTCGTGTCGGCTTAGCAACCGAGCCCATCCTTCGGCAATGGGACCGCACGAGGCGGTTCCGAACTTGCGGGTAATGCTTGGCACATGGCGTTTAGCGGAGCCCGCAAATCATGGCGCGAAGAAAAAGTCGTTTTTTGTGATTAAGCTTGTAAATTAACCAGTTTGCTTACAGTAAAACTTTTGCACAAAAAAATGAAGTTTCTGCTGTGAAAACCAATTCGTAGGACAAGCCTCCTATGCTAAAGCAGCGTGCGGTGGCAAAAAGTAGGACACAGGTATCCGTACAAGAACAAGTAAGCAAATGGTGGTACAAAAAAGGCAGCAAGTAAAATAGAGAATGAGAAGTAAAATCAATTATTCAGGAATAGATTTTAAAAGAAGAAAATTAACTTCGAAAACTATTGAGATTCATATACTATATAGTTTTCTTTTGTATTCAAACTTCTATAAAGACTTAAAAAAGAAAGAATTTTAGCGTGCTTTCTCTTTTTAACAATGGCATTGTACTATTCTTAAACGTCTTTATATTTGGTAGCATAATAAACTATTCAACTAACCGCGGTAGCTCTATTAAATTGTTTTGATGGGAAAGACACCACCGACGTGATGGACACCATTATCGAGTGATTACGACAACGACAATGAAAGTTTGAAAAAGAAAAGACAGGTTTGTCTCTATCGTCCGAGCAATCAAGTAAAACTTCCCCTGGCCATTAAAAGAGTTCTCATTATGCACTTTTTGGTCCACGCTCAATCTTTTCTTCCAATTAACTGCGAAAGCACACATCCCGGATTGCAATCGAGTTCGTTTGCTAGAAAGGTAGTTTGCTTACTTCGCAACTCATTAGATGTGCAGTGCAACGCTTTCGAAACTGCAATCAAATGCGCCAATTTAGTAGAACAATGTGTTTCTGATATGATCCCATCCCTTTCCTGGACTTCTAATTGGACGAATTTGGCATCGTTCTCCTGAACATCCCGCCGTGATAATACTTGCAAAAATGAACAAAAACTTTGCCAACCGGCACCGAATAACGCCGGTATTACGGGTGGTTTATTCCTTTACGACCTTACATGTTCGCGTGTCTTATTTTCTCTTTTCCTTCTCCTGCACTCTTCCCGAAGGCTAGTAACTTTCTCGCCTAATTCATGCTATCTAGGACTCAGCAGCAGTCCTGTAAGTCAACCGCGGTGGAAACACAGGGCTTTACCGCATAAGCACATGGCCCGAAACCTGCAGCCTGCATTGGTAGTTTATCAGTCGACACGAGAAGGTGCATGCCCTCAGTCGCCTACTGTGCATGCGATTTATTTTTCGTGCGGGCACTAGAGAACGAGTGTAAAAAGTAAAAACAGGTGAACTCGAGCAGGTGAAAGGATGTAGGATGTTGATGCCCAGCTGGTTTCTGTGGTGCACGCCCCGGTTTCAACGTGAGCAACTTCGCGAAGAAACAGTCGATTCAAGTTAGTGATGTTCAGCGAAAACGGCCGATCGCACGCAGAAGGGATTTAGCTATATAATTCCGCGGTGGTAATCGAGTTGCAGTTACCAGACAGTTTTTTGCTGCATGTGTTAACAGCTCACCGATCTTGGCAGAAATGTTGCTCGTACAAAAATTTTAATTGGTCCAACGTCAAATCGTCAAACAGTGATGGCGATGGCTTTATTTGACCGATGTTTGTGCTGCAGTATATTAACGGGAACTATCCTTACGGCCATTTATAGCACGGTAAGCTAGAGGAATCACGACGGCGAAATTAAAATCTTATTCTAACGGAATCGTCACCTTTAAATTTGTATACGGCTTCCGGCCCTGGTTTTATATACCCGAAATTAGCCTTTTTATTACTGGTAAGGATCACGAGGTTAGGGCTGGAGGATGACATCATTTATAGTAAAGGATGCGTAGTGATTTCGTGCAACTTTTCATGCTTTGTGGAAAGATTTTCATCGTGCTTGGTTATTCGCCAGCGCGGTTATCTTGTTGACATGTTGTAGTGAAAAGTATCGGAAAGAGTGCATTAGCCATATGGCGAACTATGTAGAGGTGTAGTACGACTCTAGACTTTTCGTGTATCCGGTTCAGGCTGTTTGGACATGCAAATGAACAATCAAGTTGGAAAAAAGGGAAGGTTTAAACCAGACAATGCGTTTCCTTTTAGGGAAACCGACGGGCTTGTCTGTATTTTCATTTGCACGAGGTTTGCTTTAGAAAAAACCCGCGCTTCGGTAAAAATTTTAACGTTAAATGTCTCCAGTGACACTGGCTAAATCATGTCGTAAATCTTCCCCGTGTCACAGTAACCGGTATTTTGTATTTCTCGTATTTCTCACACTTGACATGTTTCTATCATTTCGGGTAGTGATGGAAAAGATATTATTGGCTTAGAATCGCTTATTGGTTGATTAAGATGAAAGCCACGAAATGTCTGGTCTTGATTCAGCTCTAGCACTTTTTAGAAGTAGCACTTCAGACATGTGTGATGGGATATGTAAGACAAAACTCGCCTTTTTTTATCGCTCCACTTACCTAGGTCATGGGAGCTTTCGGCGACTTTCTTAGAAACATTATTGCTAAACTCGGACTCGAAGTTACTACGTTAGCACTGTAGGTTAAACCTCGTAGCGCTTTTTCAGTTATGATTACCTAGGAAACAAATTACCGATTTTTTTTTTACCGTATTCTGAAGCGGAAGCTAAAAGGTGCTACAACCTTCGGTTTTCCCGTATGCACATTCTTTCCTTTTTCCAACTTTTTTAAGGACCGTCATAGGCAGATATTGCGTGTCCTGAAGTTTCCGTTTGCTTCTTCCCCGCGGTGACGAAACGCTTGGCCACGTAAGCTGTGAATAGCTCTACATCATGTCTTACCTATAACGCCACATAACTATAAGCACAGTTTTTCATCTTAATGTCAGTTATGCGTAAAGCCTCTATTAGCTCCTTGGTAAACATGAGTGGCCATGAGCTTGACATGATGTACGTAACGTAACTTCATGCACAAAAGCTAGCAGTATTCTTGGGCATAATATTCGTCATACTTTCAGAGTTTATTGAGCGGAATTATTAGGACGTGACAATAGACAACGCCTACAACAGTATACACATTCCACTATACCATAACCTGTTCGAAAAGTCTCAGTGATGAAACACCGGATAGAAAATACTTGTACTCGTTGGGGGAAATATGAATCAACGAATAGTTGAGGTTTCTTTTTTGGATTCGCTTAGGTGGTTTACATTGTGGCCTTCGCCTTCGAAATTTGGCTAATTACCGAGGTGGAAGGTATGTATTTTTTAAAAAAAAGCTATTTCAATAGTTCTTTCGGCTAAATTATTCTCGGCATTATCTTTAGATGAGATCGCGACGCCATCATACATTTTATGTGCTGGTTTCTTCATTATTTGGCTGGCATCTGTGGGGTTATTAGTCGGCCTTGCGTTGGTAAGCCCTAAAAATTATTTAGTGTTTAGATCATTCTGTTTTTTGGTTATTGCAGCGCCGCACGAGACCCATTTTGACATGGCTCGTGACCTCGATCCTCCTTTTCTTCCCGGAATGTGGCCTTATCTTATTCATGAGCTTATATTATTGGGTAAGTTGCCTTCCCGTCTTAAATATTATGGCTCTTGTGTTGTGGAAACGTGTAGGGGTAAAAGGGACCATTATTGTGGTGTTTACGTGCGAGAAGGATATATGAGAGCAGGAATTGCTCCGTGAAAAGGAATGAAATTGAGTCATTTACCCCGGAACCACACGCCCATATTTTATGCGTTGTCATGTATACTGTGGAAGTTTGATAGTATGCTAAAACAATATATTCTCACTACAACTTTCTTTGTTTACCGCGTTTCCCCTTCCAAAAATTGGCTAGAATCTCAGCACCTCTTATGGGAAGGCAGAGCTAATTTTTTGGGTTTTCCGAGCCACCCTCAATGTAAGTATAAACATAACTTTTCCTAATGCTTTCAGAGCTCATCACCACAATAAGATCTGTGTTTGGGTTTTAGATCATGGGAGTGATTTGTGTGCAGTGTCACTACGCTAACTGGAAAGACGAGAAAAATGTGTCCAGACGACTACGAGACTTGACTTTGGTAATTGTAGTTTTACTCTCTCTTCTTTGTGAAAGGAAAGGTCCCCGAACTACGCAATCTTTATTTTTTCGTTAAAGACAGGTATTGTTACCAAAGGGACGCTGCCTGATATGGACAGCAAAGCCTTTTCCCAACTTCGAGGTTACCAAAACGAAGGTTACATGCAATCAACTTTACATATAACCCACTCCAGTTCCAACAACGAAATGAATGCGGGACCCACATCACTGAGTTCTTCCGTAAAACGGTAAAATTTTTTTAGAAAAAAATATTGCTTCGCAATAAAATTTAAAAGACGTTCATAACTTGAAATTTAAGACAAGTAAATTTTATCCGTTTGAAATTGTAACCGAGATAGAAATTAGCAAACGTTTCGTTACTTACAATACTACGCCCATCATCCTCGTTACTACATTAGGAAGATAGGCTACTGATGTGTGCCGTTGTAGAAAATTGGTTTCCTGAATTACGTATCAAACAACGAGATGAAAGCGAAAAAAAATATATCTTTTCATGTCTAAAGATTCTTACTCGCACATTCAAGCTCAAGAAAAATGCTTGATTCGTGTCGCAATAGAAGACAAATCCGTTATCCTTTTGGCTTTTTAGGTCATTGTCATCAGCCTCATTGTATGCAGATCGGTCTGAACGTCAGATAGTGCCAACTTCTTACCGAAAGTCGCACGAGCATGACACCGCGGCCTTGTACGACATGCTGGCCATGCGACGTTTACAATCGTACGGATACAATAGTCCTACCTACCCATATGCAGTGGATCCTGGCCTGATTTATGGTTCTATGGGCATTGCCGGTGTGGGTCTGTACCCCGAGAAAGTAGTTGGCGGCTCAATCAGACAAATTGGGCGGTATCGGGCTCAATCCTTGGTCTACATGGACGACCCTGATGCATATTGGGCTCGGCCACCTCTATCACGGCCCGTAAGCGTGGGCTTAATCAACCAACCCCGGTTAGCCGATTGGAATAATTGGGGTGATCAAAATCGAAGGAACGCCGAGGCCGGGGGTATGCGTAGAGCGCAGTCACTGTCAGCCATTTGTCAGCCAAGCCATGTTAATGGTGATGTTACGCTGCAGAAATTAGCCCGAGAGCCCTTCAGTTATCTATCTAACGGAAGCAAACGCTCTTTAGGCACGGAATCCGATGACCTAGGGCGGTACAAAGACATTGCACTCTGAAAAAAAGACGTGATCTATATATTATATACTTGTCCGCTGTTATTATACCCTAACCATTATGGAACATGTACAATTAACGCGTATCAATAAAACGCTGAGAAGGTACTACACTACTTATACCAGTGGTTTATTTCGGTTTTAATCCTTCTCCAGTTCAACTTTCCCGCATTGATGACTTGGTACAGAGATTATTACTGCCGCATTCAGTTGTTTGGCGCTCTAATCTAATGATCTTTTCGTGAGCTGCTGCAGCTCAGCGGCTCCACTAGCTCGGCCTCCATTTTTGTTTCTCACAAGCTTCGCTTTCTTGGGTAAGCTCTATCCTTATTTTGAATTAGAAAGGGTTTGTGTTCTTTTTGACAGCTGGAAGTAGGGTGAGCGCTTGTCCATGCATTAGATTTGCGCAGTCACCTCCGCCCCTGGCCTTTTTCATCGTGTGATGTAGCATAGGGCAGCTTTTTGTTGGCCTTTCTCTCGTCTTCTTGGCTGTCGCTCCTTGCCGTAGACTTATCCCCCACTTCATTCGTACTTCCATTGGCTGCTCTTGGTGATCTGAATCTTTCCTCTACTGCGTCAACAACTCACGTTTTCTTTGCAAAGTAACGTATTGCTTATTCCTGTATTTAAGGCTAAGTTGCAATAAGATTTTTTCTTTTTTTCCTGCTTTAGAATGCACCATAATACTCCAACAAGTCTGGGGAAGGAAGAATCTCAGTCTACTCCTACTACTTATCCATCATACAAGAACTGTCTCTGCGGCGGTGTTAAAGCCAACGAAAACTTATATTTGCGGTTCAGCTTCAGCAAATTATGTCAAATCACAGTCTTGATGCCCTTGGTTGGCTTATTCTTCTGCTTCACTACAGCCACCATATTCCAGCAAGAAGATATCCACGAAACTTATTGCAAGGTTTGTGAACAAGACCTTCAAATCTTGTTCTTTCAGCGTTTAAAACGTGAATGTTTGCTGTGTTGTATTTTCTGTAGGTGTACAATATCGTTCCCTCCATTAGTTCCATTACTGGGATTAGTCCCCAGCGCTATTTCTGGAGAATTTGTATAGCATTCCATGTCGGACCCCGGATACTCATTTCCCTAGTCTATCATAGTTATTATCTCTCCTTGTTGCCAAGAGTGGAACCGCAAAATCACAGTAAGATTTTGAACCTAGTGCGGGTCGTATTCTGGCTCAGTATATTGGAATTGTGTACGCTCGTTGGCGTGACTTACGTGTCGAACCGTGAGAACTATCGTAAGTGTGATCTTGAGCAACTCTAATTCACACACTCTAATTCACTCCCTTTAACAAATTAATTGGAATTCCTGCCATGTTTTTAGCACTTCATGAGAAAATTTTTATCGCGTTTATGATAAGCTCCCAGACTCATATGCTCTTCGTTCTGAAACTGCTTGGACAGTCGCATGCCGTTCAGAATACGTTGCAACGAAAGTCGTATAAAGTCAAGCGCGCCATGTTCGTGCTGTCCTTGGTCTGCACGGCAGGGTTATTGATTTTCTTCGTGAAACATCGACTTTACTGCCACGAGTTAGGTATTATATCACGATTATCCCTGCTTCATTCTTACTTAATTAAAAGGAACTCGTATATTTTCTCAGCTTTCAGTTGGTTTTCCTTCTGTGAGTATTGGATTGCGATTGCCAATATGGGTTTTCACAGCACAGTAGCGTGGGATTTCCCGCACGAGGACATTTTGGTCGGGTGTCAGATGGCCATCGTTCAACATAAAGAGGCGAGTCCGGTATTTTCCAGCGAAGACACAGACAGTGGAGAAGCTCATCAACTATGCCATAAAACTAAATGAGAATGAAATGGTGTGTGCTGTTTTTGGCTCTGAACGTGAGCTTTCCATGACGTTTGTTTAATTCCCTGACCTTAGTCTTTAAAAAAATTTACCAAAAAAGAAAAACGTTGATATAGCGCTTCCGATCTCCGCTTCTGAAATTTTGAAAAAAGGACAGTTGTGTACAGTTCTTGTTGTTTCGTAAGTGCCCTCTTGGGTCTCCTCTTAAAAGACATAATCTAGTCAGATTGTAGATTGCTCAACGAGTTGTTCTACTTTGCACTTGTGTGTGTACACCTTTTATGGCAGCTATTGCCTTCATCTCGGTGGAAATTTCTGTGCACCGTACGCACCTTTTTTTGAGTGGTGAAAAACGCACCGTATTCCTGTAGTTCCGAGTTACTTTTTTTAAGTCTCTTATACATCTCGTGTTAAACCAAACTTGCGTCTTATTTGAATTAACCCGCCAAAAGTGTTCCAATGTTCGATCCTCTCCAATTTCTTTGTGTGCTCTGCCATCTAACAAATAATTAATGAACTAGAGAAAGCATCACTTGCGACACTTCGCTCCGCCTTTCCTTGTCATTCTACTGGGAAAAGAGGAAAGTGTACGACGCCATTTTCGCTGCTTGTGTTTCTAGTGCGTCTTGCTGAAAATTGGTGACGTAAATGTTGAAACCTGGTGTGTTTATTTAAAGAAAACAGTTTTAAAATGCCGGAAGACGTAGGGGAGGAATATGCGTCTTCTTTGGCGGATTTAACTTGTAATAGCAAACCGTTAATCAACATGCTAACAATGCTAGCAGAAGAAAACTATGACCACGCCGCGATTATCGTCCAAGTCATTGAAAAACATCTTCAGAAGGTATAATAATTTGAAGTTCTATTAGCTTAATGGTTTTAGGCTACATTGGCACAGCGATAACGAGACGGGGCGGGGATCTTTGTCCAAAAGCAAGTGAAAACTACAATATCGGAAACCTTGGCTTGGCCTAAACCGTCATCTGTTCGTCTTGCCCATGGATCTTCGAATATTTGCGTGCCTCACTTTGCTCAATTTTCTTGCCAGTTTTATTCGAACCACTTGTGTATTTGTCAACATTAGTCTTAACATGAAAACCAAGTATATAGGTTGTACTATTAAAGTTTAATTCGGCTAGGATGTACTGTCTCTAGTTTCTAGCTTACTTTCATAGTATAACGGGTTATAAGGAAAATTCGTGTATTAGACTGGATTTTTGGGAGAGATTAACCTGAAATTTGAAGGGGTTTTTTAACCAGTGATGGAGCAAAATAGATCCAAATAAGGGAAGAGATTATGACAACGGTGTCGGACAGCATTGGAGCAAATCGTGCACGTTTTTGTGGAACGGAGGAGTGATAACTAAATTGTTAATGACTTTACAGGCTAAACCCGAATTTAAGCTGCCTTGCCTCTACCTGGTGGACTCGATTGTGAAGAATATAGGGAAGGATTACGTCAATCTTGTCACACAACACATCGTTACGACGTTCTGCAGTGTTTTTGAGAAGGTATTCAACATTAGGATTCGTAGACAAAGGTTTTTGTAGTCAAGTTTCACTCACATTTCATCAGGTATCGAGCTCTTCTCTTAATACTTCTTTCAGCAGCCTCCTAAGTCAAAATAATCTTGAGAGTTAAAAGGGTGTGCTCAAACTACTCGACTTTTTGCCTAGACTTTACAGGACGGTGTTACCTCCCCCCCGGAAAGATTGAATACAGTTGAAATTGGCGGGGTTTAGAATTGGATGCGCTGAAACATGTTTGTGTTTCTTTTCCTGTTTCCATTTATTTGGTACAAATAAAGAAAGAAATTCCCTTCCTTCCCCGAGAGTGCGAGCACATCCTTGTTTGCGTTATCGTTTCAAACTTCCTTTCCTCTTATTTTTTTAACTTCACTCAGCATCCCTAGTATCACTTCATGAGATAAAAATCAGGCCCAATACGTGTTTAGACATAAAACAGACATTATGGGTATCCTATTCAGGTGGATGAGACGACACGGGCCCAGATGTTTAAACTTCGGTCAACCTGGAACGATATCTTTCCCTCCAAGAAGCTTTATGCCATTGATTTGCGAGTGAAATCCATCGACCCGGCTTGGCCCATCACTGCGCCATGTCCTAGCAGTATTCATTTAAACCCCAAATTTTTGCCAGCGGTAAGTATTGAAGAATTGCTTAAAATATTTTCACTTTTTTTCCATGAAAAAATCCTTTTAATACGCAATATTCTTCTTTTAGCACGCGAACCAGGTACCAGCACCTCATACGCCTGTTGCTATTCCCCACAAAGAGCCACTTCCGGCAGTAAAGCATGTTACTGGCCCGGGAACAGCTCAACCCCCCGAGGTATCATCGATACCGTCCGCCATTGCAGCCACAGGCCCCGAGATCACTGAAGTTGAAATGCGAGAACATCTACTCAACAAGCAAAAGGAACTCCTGGAACTGGAACAAAAGAAAGTCGAGCTGGAGCTGTTGCAAGTCAAAGCCCGTTTGGAACACAGGCAGAGAGAATTAGCCTTAAGGGTAAGGCTTTCGTTTAGAGTTAAAAATTATCCGAAATTTCAGGTCCTAAGTGTATCGAACTAGAAAAGATTGCAAATCAGTCTAGTTGTATGTTTTAACAGTTCAGCTTACGCTGTAGTCAGCTTTCTTAAATGTTCAGCAAATTCAAAGGATTTTAACTTTTAAATTTTTATTATTTTTTTAATATTAAACGATTGTTTGCCGTTTTTACGATTGAAAACAATTTGATTGTTTTTACAGTTTAAACGATTGAACGCCGTTTGAAACCAGTATCAAGCATATTTATTGGAACTTGAACTCGGATCTGGCTTGGATTTTCGTAGCATTAATAATGACTTTTAAAATATCTGGTAGTTGGCGGCAGAACAGCTGTTAACGGGACCAGGGGCTGGAGCTCCCATTGGCGTGCCGGCTTCTGCAGCTACGGCGAATGTGGAGGAGCAACTGGCCGCATCTATTCTAGCGATCCAGAAACTGACAGCCGAGACTGACAGTTTAACTCAAAAGATGGAAGCTACCAAATCTACCGGGGTGAGTGGCCACGTTCCTTTTTGACGAATTTTACATTTCCAATCATGAAATGCACGAAACTTAAGTTGGGTATTTATTTCTGTTTTTCTTGCACTCATAGGTAGTGGAAAATTTGCCCTGTATGCCAAACGTGATCCGAATTGTTTCCGCACCCATCCCTGACCCTTTAAAGCATCTAGGATCTTCTCCCGTGGCCCCATTTGACCCGAGTTCGAGTCTAACTCGTGGTGATCCACGTTTAGGGTACCAAAATGGCCTCGAACCCGTCTCCCCGACTGACTTAAAGCAAGAACTGCATAACAGACAGGAATTGTTGTCTCAGCAGGAAGCGCTGCTTTTTGGTCGTCCTCAGGTTCTGCCCAATGTGGCTATCGATGTGAAAAGTGCCGAGGCGAGCTTCAACAGTAACACTACTCCGCCTTCAGCTACGTCAAAATCAAATAAATCAGAGTCTCACTTGAAAAATAATACTAAAAAGCGAGATACTCGAGATAGGGGTAGTTCCAGGGAAAAAGATCGTACTAGCAGTAGTAATAGTAGTACTAAGAGGGATAGGGACAGATCTGGCCACCGTGGTGGTCGAGATCGTGACCGGGATCGTGAGAAAGATAAGGACGGGACGAAGAAGCGAGAACGAGACGGCCGGGACCATCGGAAGCGAGAACGGAAGGACTCCGCCAGTGCCACCGATGAGGATCGCGGCAAAATGGAGAGAGATATCACGCGCGTGCATTCCAAAACAGGCAAGGATACTCTAGTTTCAACCCCTTGTTCACAAGAAGACCGTATTGACATGTTGGATGTGATGATAATGGTACCACCACCCACCCCGTGTATTGAGAGTTGTGCCCCTTATCTGCGTCCTGATTTGCATGTCGGTCATGTGATGCGTCCTCCACTGCCCTCAGTCAAGGATCTGCCACGAATTCCCAAGTTGACATCCGCTGGTGTCGCAACAACGATGGCTCCCAGTCCCGCAGCTGCGACGATGGGCGGACGGGGCCGTGGTAGTGGTAGCATGGAATTCAGCCGCAGAGATCCACGATTGCACAGTTTAGGTGAGGGTAGGAGACATGTGTCGCTTAACGCTGGTATTTTTTACCTTACAGCAGGCAAGGAGAACAGTAAGGAAGATCTACGATATGGGCGCAAAAACGGAGATGAAGCGGCCGACAAAGAAGGCAAGCCGCGGAAGAATTCCAAAGACGGAACCTCCCATATTACCGGCGGCGAGATAGAGCCGTCCGTTGATGACAACTACCGTGAATTGGAATCTATTCTAATGGGTTAGTTACTTCAAGAGACGGAGTTTTCTTTAAATTGTCCTGGACTTTAAATTGTCTCATTGCTATTTCAAACGTTGTGTTCTTCTGGTGCCCTGTTATAATGACTAGTGTTAAGCCTGTTTTTAATTAAAATTTTTGTGCAATGTTTATAGGACATGATGGCGGGAGACTGCATGACCTTCGATTGCCCTCTGCTTCACCGAAACGACGCATTTCTGGCGAGGAAGGCGTATCGGAAAGCAAAAAGCGTAAAAGTGACTTGCTTGAAGAGTAAGTTGGACTTGTAGATGTAAACAAAGCGTAACGTAGATGGCGACTTGACGTTGAGAAATGACATGTACATGTATCAAAATCCTTAGCAGTATTTTTATGTATTGGGGTATTACTAGTCAATTTGAAATCTGTATAGCATTGCTAGGGAAAAAAGAAAAAAATATTGTTGTAACTGTAATTTAATCATTTTGATTAAAAAAAACGTGATCGTCGCTTTTGAGGTCAGAACTCAAGTTCTGGTTTTCATTGTTGACCGACTGGTATGGCTTAATTATTTTAATTTATTTTTCGTTTATTATTCTCAAGACTTAAACATTTGGAAACATTTGGGGATTGAACATTTGGAAATTAAGAAATTTGACAGTTGGTAGTTAGAGTCGTATGTTATACAGTACACGCATGTGTTTTTGTGCTTTTTTTACATTGGAGGAATCGGTTCGTGGTGGATGTTTTTTTCTATTATATTCTTATTTTGCAGTCTTTTCGGAAGCGAGGATGTTGATCTTCGTCAATTATCCAGCACTCAGCCGTTACCTACACCAACGCCGCCCATGCCGGCAGCCTCCATTTCTCCTTCAGCCGGGGTCGGCTGGCTGCCACGATCACGGCCCGTAAGTGAAGCGGCTTCGCTTCCTAATTTGCCCGCTGGCCGAGTTCGTCCGGGATTTGGTGGCCGAACCCAAACCCGCTTTTCCGCCCTAGAGGAGGGCTGGAGTTCGCCGAGCAATGTGGAAGATGGCAGTGGTTCCCCAGCCAATTTAGATATTATTTTAAACCAAGCCGAAGAGCAACACCGTAACGGAATGCTGGATGATGGTGAACTGGGTACCATAATTAAACAGGTAAAGTTTTGCAATCTCTTCCCCCGTAATGTACACACCTTTATTTACTTATCAACTTTGCATGGTCTTTTCAGGTTATGGAAGTTAACGAGACGAAAATGCTTCGCGAAGTCCAACGCAGAGAAGGTCGAGCCAACAAAGAAAATTGGTCAGACAAGCCAGGACCCTATCCAAGTATATACATTTCTATCACTTCGTGGTATTTTCTATTTTTCAATAATTTTATTGTTCTCCTTTCGAATTTTTAATCAGCTGAATTTAAAACCTAACGGAATTTCAGTTTACTGTTTACTTTACCGTTTACCGTTTGTTTACTTTTCCATTTGATTACTTTACTGTTTACTTTACCGAACTAAATAAACGTACTGTACTTTACCGTTTAATTTACAGTTTACAATTTACTTGCAAGTTACAAGTTGCAATTTACTTGCAAGTTACTTGCGCGTTTATTCAAAAGAATTTGATAATCATCAAAGTTTTTGAAATATTTATGTCGATTCGGATTTCGTTAGAAAGTGTTCCTAAAATTAATTGCAAGAGTCCTCCACGTAGTGGCGAATTCTCGTATTTCATATTTTTAATTTGAAACGGAAATTTTTTGTTCCAGTGGGTATGGATGAACGAATGGCGTGTCCGATGCCACCTATGGTGGGTCCTGTATCGCATACGGGTCCAGTTTGGGAAGACGAAGGCGTTGGAAGTGGAATGCATGGTGGACGAATGCCCACAGTTCCCCCTTTTGTGATTGGTCGTGGTGCATCACGTGATCCTCGTTACCGTGCCCCTTTGCCCCCTGCTGGATCTCAGCAGCCACCACGCCCCTTTTTCCCCCCAGTAGGCGGTCCCATGTTTGAATCGCGCGGGCCAAGTCCAGGTGGTGGATTTGGGCCCATTGTGCCTCCCCAAGCAAGGCCTTTTGATGGTCGTTTTGACATGTCTGAAGAAGATCCGATGAAAACTATTAATATTGATAACATGCCTCGAGAAATCCGCTTTTATGGGGATACGGCTATCATTTTGATGAGCGCCGAAGATCCTCGGGAGTTGTCTTTCCATCCAGGTTCCAGGTCCGTCTATCTCGACGGCATGGAATTCGAATGTCGTTTAGGAGAAGGATACAGGGAATTTACGTACGATGGCATGATCCATCGAGTCAAATTAGGGGCGCCCACACGGGAGGTGATTGTGGATGGCAAGTGGTACGAGTGCCTTTTCGGAGGGCCACCAATTGTAGTGACCCTCGAAGGAGGTAAACAGGTGCCGCTGAGACTTTCAGGGCCCGCGCCGACGGTCAAAATTGGAGAAGCTAGACGAGCGGATTTGGTTGTGGGCAAAGTGAACATGATCGTCAACGCCAGGGATGTTATCCCCGTCTACCTCGATGGCAAAACGCAGTATGTCAACATTGGTGGTAAAACGGTATCCATTCGATTCCGAGTAAGTAAAATAATTAAACTTTTATCAAGTTTAACTTTTATTCGGACACTTCCGACCAGATATTTGTTAGAATGTACTTTTATGTGGTTTCGATTCAGTTTTGCGTCGTTTCGCCATAGGCAAGACAGGCCGAATTGCATTAACGCTTTCAGTTCCAGTCTACTACATGATAGTATACTAATGCGAATCATCAGTACTTTCATTATGGACGGGATAGTTAGGCTTGTAGTTAAGATTACGCGCATAGCTTCAGGTTTAGTATTCAAGACTAAATAAGATTAGAGTAGATGCCGCTTATTGTGATCACTGGTTATTAGAATCGCTTTATGGAATCAAATTGTAAAGGGCCGATTCCAAATGATGAAAATTCGTATAATTTTAATCGTTTATTAGAATCACACTTTCGAATATTAGAATGAATTTCAAACGAATCTTTCACATGTTACGGTAACGAAACTACACTACATAGTGATTGCGACATGGACTTCGCATATTGACCAATGACATTGCTTGTCGTCGTTCTGACCAGTCCTGTCATTTCCAGCCTACAACTACGCTTAGAATCTCCGCTAAATAGAATATATTCACTTGACAAACGTGATCACAATAGGCGGTATTTACTGCAATTAACATCACGCACTCAGGGTCAGTTTTTAGCATGAAAGACAATGAATAAAATTATTTTTAATTCTCGTCGTATAGTTAGAAAGACTTTCTAGTCTTCGTGAAATATAAATGCTTACAGTAATTTCATGTTTCAGCCTTAACCTAGTTTGTTTGTTATTATTTTACGTGAAATTCTTTTTGTTTTTCATTAGGACTCGCTGCGCACCGTAATAGTGGATGATAAACCGTATAGTGTTCATTTTGGAGGATTGCCAGAGCCCATGTGGGTTGACGGTCGGCGACATTACGTTCGATTTTCAGCGTTGCCCCGTGGAGTAGAGCCTGGCTTGATTAACATTATAGGAATGGACGGCGATGGACTGCCTCATGTGCCCTTTGCTCGTGAAGAACCACACAAACTGCCAAGTAAAAGGAATTTAAGAGTTGCCCTATTGGGCAAAGTAAGAAGTAATGTATTCCTATCAGGCCATGCGCGTACTCAATTGGACTTTCTGGCTAACAACATGACGACGCCGGTTTCCGCAGCTCCGGCAGCCGGTGGCTACCAGTTCCAAGACATTTCCATGCTCTCGGTACAGAATTTACCCACTGGGGGTGCTCCCCCTTCTACTGATACCAGCAACATTCCAAGTATTCCCAATATCACGGATGTGGGTGAGCTTTTGGCTAAACTGGCAGCCAGTGGGCTGCTACCGCAGATTAACGCACCCAAAGTGGAAGAAAAGAAAAAAATCAAGCCCAAGAAAGAAGAAGAAACTGTTAAAGAAATTACTTTTACCACAGACGGTCTCAAGATGTAAGTGTTATTTTAAAAAAAAAAAAAAAAGGATAAGGGAAGTTATGTAAACATTTTCGTTTGTTTGCCCAGGCGTAACCCAGCGTTAATTAACCTGATGCATCTGGGCATGCAGTGCAGTTCCTGTGGTTTAAGGTTCCCTCCCGAGTTAACGCTACGTTATAGTCAGCACCTCGATTGGCATTTTAGGCAAAATCGACGAGAAAGAGACGCAGCCAAGAAAGCCCAGAGTCGTAAGTGGTACTACCAGTTGTCAGATTGGTTATTGTTTGAAGAAACAGAAGATGTCGAAGACAAAGGTATGGTTAAGTGCTTTTCTCTTCTAATTGTGCTTGTTTGCAAGTTTTCTAGGTTTAAAAGGGGTATTATTCTTGAGAGGATTAATAGACGCGTTTGTTATTGTAGGGCAAAGTTACTTCGACAGCCAGCCAGGCGAACGAGAAGAAGAGAAGGAAGAGCAGGCCAGTATTCCGGTTGGCGACAAAACTGAAGATAACCAATGTGCAGTGTGCCATGAAGCTTTGGAGCAGTTTTATAATGAAGAAAGTGAAGAGTGGCACCTGAAAGACGCTGTCAGGGTTGAAACGGGCACTTATCACCGACTTTGCTACCAGGATCATCTCGTAAGTTTGTTTAGAACATGCCAGCCTTTGATGTTATGAAGGTTACGTGTTCTTTTGTTAAATTCGTTTTTCTCTCCCTCTTAAAAGACTATAAAGACTCAGGAGTACGATGAAGAACCCGAGCCTGAAGAAGAGCTCATGGAGAAAGAGGAACCGGTTGATGCTGAGGAAACAAAAGACGAACCAATCAAAAAGGAGGAAGGAGAATCGGAAAAGAAAGTAGCGGAAGACGTAGGAAAACACCAAGAAATGGAGTCCGACATGAGCAAAGAGGCTGAAGTAATTACTTCGGAAGAAGCGGAGTCATCAAATAAGAAAGATAGTGAAGCTGGAGAGCCAAGCCTTGAAGCAATTGCGGTTGGAGTTGCATTAGAGCAACCAGACTTAGTTTCGTCTGGGGATGAGCACTTGCCAGAGGTAACAGCAGCAGTAACTCCATTAGAAGAAGCCGCTGATGCTGAAGCAGCTCCAGAACCAATTGTTCCGCCTGTGTGGTTTGATCCCAGTCTCATCCGGATCAAAGAAGAGCCTCGGAGTCCTGGACCGCCCGAAACACGTGACGAAACTTTCGACTCGGAAGGCGTGGCTATCAAACAAGAGCGTATGGACGTCGATGAAGCCTCGTGTGAGATCCCGAGTGAAGAATTGGCGCTGGAGAAAGTGATGGATGAAGAAGGAGATCTGCAATCTCTGGAGGCCGGAACTGAAACTGAGAAGGAAGAACCTGCGATTGCCACACCAGTCATTCCGGAAACCTTCGATAGTACGTCGCACATAATGTCGAGCTCTATTGATGGAAACGTGGAAACGGAAATCAATCAAGTCTCATCACAGACTGCGCCCACTAAAATCCGTATTAATTTTTCCTTCAACAAAACCGCGGTTTCGGTTACGTTACCTGCAGTTTCTTCTCCTGCGCCTCCTGTGAGAGCAGCTTCGCCAGAGAAACCTTTGTCGAGACCAGCTTCTCCAGCTGAGGCCGAGAAAGTTGCGGCTCCGACGAGCAAAGCTGGTACTCCTGTGCCTCCCGAACAAGTTTCCGAAGCATGCGAACGCGATTTCGTACCACCTGTCATTACAGACGAGATGTTGGTCAACAAACCTAAATTGCGAGGCAGGAAATTTGATGTTTTGCCACCCGAGAAGAAAGGAACTGAGTTGTCCGGGTTGTGTAGCATAATGTAGGTGCATGAGGCAAGTTTATGATTCGTTTTTTTCAATTAAATTGATGTGTATATACAAATACAAGACTATTTTTGTGGTGAAGTTTATGAGCAGTAGACTCTAGGTCTCAAGCTATAGGGAGAATAATATTTAGTTCTATTAGCTTTAGTGAGATATAAAGAGTGCTTTTTCGTTGATGACGATTTGGGTCAAATTGATCAGAGTACAGTTTGAAAGTGGGGTTGGTTGTAGTATTGTTGGTGAAATACAGTCTTCTTGAAACATACTCGACTTCTATATAGTAATTGGCTCCCTTTGGCTTCTAATTGTGCACTTATGGGATATTGGGAAGAAAATTCTACAATTATCCGCTTTCGAAACCCTGGTTCACTGAACAAACAAGTCTTGTTGTTTCTGTGCGACTAAGCTGTGAGGAAAAAGGAGGTTTTAGTACAGCTTATTTATGGTGGATTTGTTATGTATTTCCTTCTCAGCGTTTCTTTTTCGCGTTTATTACCCTATACATTCAAACGTTGAAAAAATCGAAGCCTCGCAATTTGTCTTCGAGAGCTGGAGTAACGAGTACTGACATGTACTCGCTCCATTTTATGTCTCGATCCTTTGCGATTAAAGATTCGCTAGATCTTTCGACATTTATAGTTTCTGCTTGGGAACATGGGAAGATCACAGTATGAAAAGTCTACTGGAATAGACCTTCAGAAAAGGAGTAAAAGTATACACTTTTCGAATTGAAAAATGTATTAACCGTGGGAGTTTTACAAGCAATCTTAGGTTTATAGCAACCCATGTAATTTTTCCATCATGGCATGAGGCTGTCCCATGACTTCTGATTCTGCTGGATTGCAGAGAACGTCATCGAAATCAATGTTGAGGTCATTGCCAGTCAGAGCGTCCAACAGTGCATTATGACGAGGCAGAAAAGGAAGATGGCCAATACGGGAAACAGCCCGCTGTTCCATATGCAAACGAAGTGGGGCGTGAATTCCTTGGATATTCTTTAACATTGTGAAATCAGCCTGCTTCTGAAGGTGATCGGCCTAAACTCGAAATAAAACAATGCTGTTAAAAGGTACTCTTAATGGCTTAATAAGAATAAATAGTAACTTACAGTTTTCATGGTTTCTTGAACTGGGTGTTTCAATGAAAGGTTGTCTTTCTTAGAACCCAAACTAGAAACGAAAACCAATAATAAGATAAGATTACTTTTTAGTTGAACATTCCATTGACTCTTGTTGGGGTTAAACTTACCCATACGTCATGGCGTCTTTAATTCCATAAGCTGAAGCAGCAATGTTCGAGTTGTTAGTTTCTTTTAATGTCGACATTTTCCCGCAGTATTTGTCCAATTAAAACAGATAAACCCTAAATCTCGTCCACAGTTCTCACAAAAATTTTGCTTAATCACAAACTAGCTCGGAAAACGCTGGTACGGTAGAATAGTGCTGCACTCTAGCGGACTCTTTAAACGTCACGAACTCCGCGAACTGCTAAATTATTAAATTCGCGGAGTCNAAATTCGCGGAGTTTTCTTTTGCAACAGGTTGGTCCAAGGTTCATGGCTTAGAAATTCACTGAGTAGCCTGCTATGTGCTATCCGTAAAAAATCAAGCATCAAGGGAACCGGATGTCACGAAACTTGTAAATTGATTAGCGTGATTGATTATTTCTGTGAATTGAATTGCGAAGCAGAACGTGATTGATTCGTAATGGAAATCTGGGATTGAAGTGGTTTATCCTGAAGACGTGAAGTACGTATATTGGGAAGTTCATCTGCTGATAGAGGTAGCAAGGCGTCTTAAGTAAAAGCCCCTTATGGCTTATCTTATGTTACATGATGTTTGCAAATAATTTCTTTATTGAAATGGTCAATTATCTGTTTTATACAAAAAGGCTTTGTTGCACTTATTCGATCTTACCGGACCAGTTTCTTACATTGAAGAAACTTATATGTACAATTTCATGGTTTAGAGACGTATTTCCCACAGTTAAAGGTTAAAGGGTAGTTTCATGGTGTAACGACGAGGTTAAAGGAACAACTTCTGATTCTAAACTTGTCGAGCAGGACGATTCGGACAGAGCTGTCGTATTAAAGTTAACTTTGTTACAATCCTTGACTCCGCGGCTCGCGCTGTCCTCTTGAGCCGTCATTGAGCAACCGGTCTCACTGCAGCCCTTATTATCACTTAATTGCCTTATAACTTGACTAGACGCTAAACAAGATGGTGAGCAACCCGCTCGCAAACTCCCACCGTTACTCTTCTTCGGTGCTGTCAAATTCAAGGGAGCGGCAGTCGGCAATGTCCGCCATTCGTTAGTCCGGCGCCGGTTATGGTCTGCACTTTTTTGAGTCTGGATAATCGATTTGGGAACGGGATTTCCACCCATATTTTTCTGGTTTAACAAAGTTAACGCTGCCGAAGCTGTCACGATGTCTTCGTTGGAGCCCATCATCCTGTCTTCTTGATGATTTTTCAATGATTCGGGAGACTCGGAGCAATTTTTCATCCTCGAATTCGGTCGGAGCAATGCCAAGACCGCGTTTGAACGCCAAGCTGAATTTTGAGCATTCCGTCGAGATTCTTTCAGGTTTGAACTCGAAAGCTGGGGCAACTCCATCACCAAAGCCTCGCGACCATGACTACTGAAAGCGTTGACGTTGTGAGCTGCAGCTAATCCAATGGTCAAATTTTGAGAATCACTCCGAGCACGTATTGCCATACTTGTGCTCCCTCTCGATCCAATTGATAGCCTAAGCAAGTAATAAGCTTAAGTACTACCCATGTTTTCTTTAAGTGAAAAAGAAATAGAATTGTATATGGATACCTCTCTGAAGCCGTTCGTTGAAAACTAGATCCGTATCCGTATTTAGACTTTTCTCCACAGAGGGTTTCCTTGAAGGCCTCCCGATACCGCACCGACATTACGTTGTAGAGAATGGGATTGATTGTGGCCGCGAAGTAGTACAAGCAACCCGAAATGATCAGTAAATACTGGTTGATGACACGAAAATGCTCAACGTCCTTATCGGATGCGAACTTGAAGTGTTGCTGGTAGACATATAGAAGTCTTTGGGAGTGAAATGGCGCCCAGCAGACGAAAAACGCCACCACAACGGCCGCTATAAAAACAAGAGAAAAAGAAACATGTTGTATTTTCTCAGAGTTTCTCTTGGGAGCAGAAGTTAAGATATACCGAGCATTCGGAGAATGTTTCGTCGGGCAGCATTCTGTCGACTGTCTCCATGAATTCCGCTTTCGAGGGCGCGACCTAGCGTGGTGGTTTGGCGAATTCTTAGTCCCATGAGTGCGTACAGGAAGCTGAGGATTATCATAGGCGCTATAAAGAAGACGAAAGTGGCGATTTGGAATAAGGGCCAGTCACCGATTTGTGGCATGTCCACGCTACAGAAAGCAGATTCCGCAATATCGACCGTTTGATTTGTATTCGGAAGCACTATATTGGAATAGATTATTCTCGAGTAGACGGCAAATGGAACGGCGCTGACGAAGGCAATTAGCCACACAAGCGCAATAATCTTTATGGCGCGACCCAACCTGGCCATGCTGTAAGCGTATAATGGGTGACAAATAGCTAAATAACGTTCTAAAGAAAACGCGACTATCGTCAGCACCGACGAATACGACGTCCTGAAAGAAGACAAACATAAATAAAGGAAATTAGTTTGTGTTTTCTATTGTTTTATTTTTGTTCCTCTTCCAAGAGTCCCGTATTTTCCTTCTTATAATTAAACTACGGCTTCACGAGGAAGACTACTTGCTATTTTTAAAATTTTCCCGTCTTATTGTTATTGTTTCTGTTATTATTACTTTTCTTACTAATGAATTGTGAGCAAGCGAAAAAAAGGTTGATCCAGATTGTAAGAGTGAGTAAGATTGAATCTGAAAATAGTTTATCGCTTGATTTTTTATCTTTTAATATATAGTCGCGTATTGACGTATAAGTATAGACGTAAATAGTCATGAAATCTGATGCAGTTGGTTTACCGGCCGCCAGCGCAAGGATATGTTTACGTATGAAAGCTGATGCTTTTGTGGGTTCAGAAGAGTCACTGCCAATGAGCTCTTGGTCTTCCTCCCCTTCCCTGTCTTTGCACATCACGTGTTAAGCTTCTGTTGTTTGTTTGTCGGAAGAACTCTAAAAGAAAGCCTTGCAAGAGTCTATTCAAGGAGCAAACAATATTGAATACCCTCTAGTGTTACAGTACCTTGAAAAGAAGTGCAGGTTTAATTATAATTAAGGTGTACTTGTTTAGCCTTTCGAAAGTGCAGGACTTTGAAGGTTCGTTTAGCGAATACGTTGCCTACTTACATTTCGGAAACCAGCGACCGTATTTTGCAGGTTGCTTCCCCCATCAACCAAGGGTACGCTTGCCAAATTGTACTTAACTCGTTCGGTAGCCCTGTAAAGTAAATTTGGTTGTCTGTGTATCAGTACAAAGTTGTTGACAACTTCATTTCTGGTTTCTTTTAAGGTATATAAGGTCATATGAGTGTTGGCTTGGGTTAGGATTAGGAGCTTAATTGGGGGCAATTTGTAAAGGAATGAGAGCTATTAGAAACATGTTGTACCTAAAAGTAGGAAGGTAAGGTCGGACACAGCCATAGAGAACAGATAGTAATTTGTGGACGTGTGCATGGTTTGGTTCCGCACGATGACAGCGCACACGGCTAGGTTTCCAATAATACCCGAAACGAAGAGCAGCACATAAATGAGTGTCAGAGGAATGAGAGTCTCCAGAGATAATCGTCGTGCACCCATTTCGCACTCCAAGTACAAATCCAGCTTCGTAGCATTGTAAATTGGCATTCCACTTTCCTCCGTCACACCCTCAATGGGATAAAACATATCCAGGCAGTTTCTACTTGCGTTATAGCCCATTTTCGCATGCGATAATGGCCCGATGGCTTTCGCTTTTTTTTTTTGGCCCAAGATATGGATTCGCTTCTTAAGATAGGACGACTACGGATATCATTGAGTGGCCCAGTGTTTGCTCTTGTTTTATTTCCAGTGTGCTTCCTGGGGTGCAGCTATTTATGGTAACGGAGAAGCATAGCCGAGAACACATTTTGTGTTACCGCATCACTACACGCACACCTGTTACAAAAGCCCCAAACATATTCGTATTATTGATTTTCAAAGAAACAAGCCTATTCTCTATACTTCTACATTGATGGGGGCGTAAACTGGACTTACGGGCTAATATATAACATGGATACAGTGTTACAAGGCAAGACAGTCAAATCCCATTGGTTTAAATGGATTAGGGAACTTTCTTCGCCAAAGTTTGTAAATTTTTTCCCTCCATCAACACGTATGTTATAGGGGATTGGAAAGGAATTTGAAATTATGTTTTATTCTTGGTTTAGTAATATAGCGTACCGAAATTACCCCAAGAAATCGAACAATTCTACGAACTATCGATGTACCGTACATTAAGTTATACAACAGTAATTCAGCAAGGAAGTGCAGTGAAAACCGCGAAGTACGAAATCTAAGGGACCTAAATATTTTTCGTGTTAAAAGGAATTCGTGCTAACATCTATGCAAAAAAATAGTTAATAAAAAACTATCGTGATAACAGTTAATATTCGAGTTTGTACTCGTATATTGACATTCGATACATTTTAAAGCACAAATAATACACTTTAATGCATTTTAACAGACTAAATAAAAATTAAATGTTTTGACTGCCCACAGACTGTTGGGGCGCGAGAAGGACAACAATTTGAAATTAAGTCTGGGATTTTGCTGAGGCTCTACAACCCTTCCCATTGGCAAAGGGAGACGGTTGGTAAGGTTGGTAAGAATACAAAAGTATTTAACGGTTTTCACTGTATTTATATTTAGGACGGTCAGGCAGTTTTAGCCCTCTTGGTGTTTAGAAGTTGGGCAAGTTTCGCAGGGTATGCAGCAATGCAGGGATTTTTGGAAAGACTCCCGAAATATTTGTTTTAGAAAGCGAAACTGCCCTGGTTAGACGCATAGGAAGACATGGGTGAAAAGTTTTCGAACAAGAGTCTGTGGAAACTAACTTGTCATTAATGATGTTTCCTACGGGATTATGGCTGTCTAGACACACCTTCGTCTCCCTTTTCTACGTTTTTGGTCTAATTTCGCTAACAACACCTCTACGTTTCACAGTTTGTTATATAGCTTAGAGCATATAAATGCTCGCTTGAGTTTACTGTTCAAAATAGAGGTGTTTTCCCCTGTCGATCCATTGACTCTAATAGGCTAGAACAAGCGGAGGGGTTAATTTGGTTTCGAGTTTCGCTCCAACGTGTCCAATTTTCAGAAGTCTCAGGACCCTCACTCGCAACTAAGAACCCTTTGCCACAGGAAAAAAAATGAGCTGCAGGCATGCCGGCAACTTTATCTCCTTCGTATAACAACTTTCGTGGACTTAGAAAGAGAACTCAAGAGCTTGCTTGTGGGGATAATAACTTACCCAAGCAATTCTGATCGTCCTCTTGCATTTTTCTTCGTTGCTCTATATCCCAATTTCGTTGCTTTTGCAAGAGTAGCAGAAGTTGCCTGGGGCAACAATACCCCTCTAAGGAAGCAACCAGGGAAGCAACATGACAATTGTAAGCTATTTCAAGAGGATTGTTGCAGTAATAACTCGCGAAAACCAGAATAGATTGGACGTCTAAATAGAAGAAACCACACTCGGATTTCATCCACTGGAAGCAATAGAGAACAAAACTAGCCTGTTAGGGCTACAGTGCAACTGAGCTGTAGACCGAGATGGTTCAATGCGGCAGCACAATGTAGTAGGAAGAAAATTTCGCGAAACTACGTAGGCGATTACTCAAAAACTGATAACCAGATTTAAATTCTGTTTGCTCTAAAAATTCAGTTGAAAAAGAATCTACTGCACATTGAAGTCCCATTTTTACATTAGTTTTAATAAAGAAAGGTGGAATTTCATTCCTGTTTTGCAAATTTACGAAGAACGATTTTTGCACAAAGTCTCGTCGATGTGTAGTAGATATCGCTATCGTTTACATTACTGTCAAAAAAGTTATTTAAAAATGTATCATGGTGTTGGTGGAATCACCTACGCTGTTTCCTCTACTATTCGCCCATAAGAGCTTTAGGGCCGATTCCCACTTAGCGCATAAGGCCTTATGCTTATGATCATACTATGCCTCCGTGGGCCTATACCTGTTGTCATTTGTGTGCCACAGGCGGAGCTAAACTAGGGGTGCGTTTTATTGTGAACTGATCCGTTCACCAGTTCTTCCGTTGAACGGCTCTCATTGACAATAAAACGTACGTTCTGCAGGTCGCCGTTCAACTGGCTGAGTTGAGCTCCGCTATGCACCTTGAGCACAGTAGAACGGAAGGCGGTTTTCGAACTGCGCGCCAAGCCATCTAGGGGAGCTGTTCACGCTAAAACGTCCGTTCAGCTGAATCCCGTCCACGCGAAAATGCCAGTTGAGCTAACTGGTGAACGCAGTTCTTCAGTTCCGTTCACAATAAAACGCACCCTAGGTATTTCTTTACAATACCTTTGATAACTTGCTCAACCCCCTTCTTTAGTCCCCCTTTCTGTCGGTGAAGCTATGGAAGTTAGCTGAAACCCCTGAAAGTCTATTGTTGACCTTTCCCTTCCTTGCGCCTCGCTTGTGCAGCTCTTATATGCTCTTATGCGCTAAGTGGGAATTGGCCCGGTACACCGTAGCCTTAAATAATTTTGCCGGTTTTGAACCGTAAACGAAAAGCGACAGCAATGGAAACCTAAATAGATTATCCGAGACAACAATGAAAAGCAAAATCGGAAAGTTCGCAAATCATGTTAAGAACGACGAACGAGACTATTGAATCGAGGGCAAAAAAGCATCTTATAGTGGAAGTACAGTACATCTAGGTTATGAGGCGTGATAAAGAGAAACTATTAAGGAGAAGGCTTGAGACGCTGTTGTGGTCTTGGGGGGTATAAGGAAAGGAACGTGATGATCGTGTCGAGCGTGAAGGATGTCCCCAAAGGGGTTTAGGGTGAACCACTGGGCAATTAGTGCCGAGATTCACCATCAAAACAAGGGGTAGCTACAGAAGCCTATCCTATCAACAACACTGGCAAGCGTCTTTGCTGTGCAGTATTGTCTTCCAACTGACGCGTGCACACCCGTTTGGCTTATTAGCTCAAACTCTACGTTTTCTCCTCTCTTTATTTGGTGGTCGGAAGGTTATCTCAGAGGTCTGTTAATTTCGAGTCGAAACTAACGGACCTCTGAGATAAAAGTAAAATTAACTTTTTCATCCAAGTTCCATCTCCCTTAAGTGGAATGAGGCAAATTTTCAGACGTTATTAGCATTCGTTTGAAGATTCGTTGGTACTGCGTGTTGTCCCAACGTGTTGCTCCTACGACTCTAAGTCGCCTATAGCATTAGCATTTCGTAGGTTCTTTAGTGTTGGTACTTTGTAAAAGATGCAGTCTAACATGGGACCTCCTCCTTTGAAGCCGTAAATCCTTGAGCAAAAAGTAGGCTTAACGTAGCATGTTAAAGCACATCAGAAGTGGAGATTTTTTCTCTGTTTCTCTCGCTCTCTTTCCTCTGCAAACATTCCGAGTTCTCGAAATAAACCTATAGAGCTTTTGCTATAAATAGTTAAGGTGCGAAGAAGCATGTTTCAAACGTCCGCAAGCGTCAGCAAGTTTACTATATGGAGCATAAGGGAGCCTATAACGGTTCCACATCTCACAAGGTTACCAGGCCGATACTAATGTACGAGACTGACCATTCTCGGCAACTCATCTTGCCACCACGTCGACCACAACTAGAATCAGTATTCACGGAAGTCCAACTGACTCTCTTCTCGGTACCTTTGACCTATGCGTGCGCTCTTCGATCATCCGTCAAGAACTCCGGGATCTATACAAAGGCCTGCTCTTGTTGGTGGCATTGATCTATCAGGGAATTTGTCTCTCAATGAGGAGTTGTATGGATGTATGGTAAGTTCCTCTCTACCCGCTCTGTCTTATGCCCGTCTAATTCAATTGCCTTTTCTATTTGTCTCGAGCACGTGGGAGATCCTAACAATCTACATGCATCATAGTTCTTAATCCTTACACGAAACCTAATCACGTGGCTACGCTTAGAAGCTATGAAGAAGTGTTTTTTTTTAACTCGTCACGTTTCGCCCGTTTATATTGTTGTTTGCAAAGTTGTTTACGCCCTAAAAGCGAGGAGAATATAGAAAGCAAGCGAACGAATTCTATACGTTTAAGCATAAGCAAAACAATCGAACGTTTGCTATAGCCTTACACACAAGCTCAGTGCAAAGCTTTCCTAAATGTTGCCAAGGCTCTCAATTCTGGTGAACGAACTTCATAAATATCACAGGTTAATGGTTTGAAAACGTGAGAGAAAAGTTTATTTATTTATTTTTTAAATGCGGAGTGGTGCACCGTCAGTTCCTTTAATAACGTCTCCTGCGTAAACTACCTATTATAGTTTTTAAAAAGTGACTAAGTGTAAGGATGAAGAGTTCGTACAACATTTTCAACGAATTGTGGCGAAGGAATGCGGCGAAAAAATCCCCCATTTGTTACATGTCGGGTTCCCTAACACGTTGCAAAATGCATGAGAGGTGTGCTCCAACACTTGCATACACAATCTTTCTTTCTTTTACAAAAAAGAAATCTGGAGATTTCCAGAAGGAGCATTTAAAGAAACTGTCTTTTTGCTTGTAAAATTTTACAAACGTAAATTTGACAAACGGTACGGGCTGAAGTCATGGGATCGTTGCCACTAAGGGTGTTTCTGGGTGTTTTAGGCCTGGCAAATGGACTCTGAATTTACCCCGGCAAATAAGAATCTTCTACTTTACCGGAAAAGCCAGATCCTTGTAGCATGGCGTAGTCATCGCCTATATCGTTGTCATTCTCGTTCCAGCTCATGGAGTCATGGTTCCCAAATGGAACTGGTGGAAAAAGCCTTTTTTTCCTGTTAGAAAACGGCATCTTTGTCTTGGCGGAGACTTAAGCGAGACCTAGATCTGTGACAAGGCTTCTTAATGGTTCTTTCGCTGTGCTGGTCGCCCAACAATAGTTCGAGCCTTAACCGTAAATATGGGCTCGTCCCCAAAATACGCTCTCTTTCCATATACTGTCGTATGCTGCTAACGTCGTGTTATTGGAAACGCTCATAACAAGAAAGATGCTAACAAGTATGCTGCTAACGTCATGTTTGGAAACGCTCATAACAAGAAAGATGGTTTCGCCCCGTTATTTCTCATGCAAATGGTGCAACCATCATAAAGTCTTCCTTTACGTATCCTTATGCAACAATAATATGCTGCCACCAGCTAGGCTGTCCATGCGACATAAGCTTGACGATGCGAGAAAATCAAGTTTTCTCGGTGGGGATTCTGAGCCAATGCGATAAATTTGTGCTGCTCAATTGCACCACCTGAATGACAACCCTTTTTGTCTCTAGTCCTTTTGACCCTATTCCAACCCGAGAAGATAACTATAGACTTGGGAGGTTGAACTGATGGCAAATTCGAGAACGCGCGAACTGAATTAACAATCGAGCTTTGTCCATTTGAATCCACTGAGTCTATGTAATTCCGTTCATTACGGAGACTCAAATCAATATTCAGATTAGACCTCTCATTGATTTGCCATTTCGCGTAGAAAAGTACAAAAACGTCGTGTCTTCTTCATTCAGTAACTTTAAATGTAGTAACTATGGTGACGCCATATTCCGAAAGGACAAAGTAAAGCCAGAATGACGTTTCATTGA
>JAGJRP010001418.1:0-15837 GCA_022832235.1 Lepidurus couesii
GCTGCATTCTCAGGATATATGGGTCTACGCCAGCGACATCTTTTGACGGAAAATAGTCAACTACTTACAGGTTACCGTGGCCTTAAAAGATACAAGAACCCTTCAGGCAGGTCCTTCGCTGGCTGAGCCCGTTTGAGTCTTATCAATTCTCAGTACAATGTCCCTCAGGTAAAAAACACACAAACGCTGATGCGTTATCTAGACGTCCATGAGGGCAGTGTGGAATGCAGGATTACGGAGTTGGGAGTTCAGAAGAAGAGGAAGATGGCGATACCCCAGACAAGCCTTGTACTATCCGTCAGCTACAGTGTTCCGGAACTTTCGGGAAACGCTCCGGTCGTTCCGCTCATTTGGGCGGAACGGGAACGGAGCAGCGTTGCACCGAAAGTGGCAGGGGACGGAGCGATCTTTTCGGGAAATTTACCGCTCCATTAGCGCCATTGGTGGCCAGATAAACTTTTTTTTCGTTTTACGAGTCAGACTATAAGAATCGGACTACAGAAGTGTTGTAAGTGCTGACGAACCAAAAAGTATGCCCAGCTCTCTGAAGTCTTAATTAAACCTCTAGACAAGACCTTCATTGACGATCGAATGTCTACCCATAGACTGAAACCTTTTTAACAGGGTTTGGCACTTCCCGATTCTTTGTATAAACGGTTTACTTATTTATAATTTTGATTACTGAAATAGGGATTCCTAAAATAGCGGTTGCTATAATGCATTAAGGGAGCAATTGGAAGAGTAACTTCCTGATTTGGCCCTAACTTCTCGGATCTTTTAGCGGAACTGATCTTTGAATTCTTTTGAAAATTTTGCAGAATTAGAACGGAACGGCGCCACAGAAGTTGACGAAGGAATAAGAAGCAACGACGTTCCGAAAAAAAAGTTCCGGAACACTGTTCAGCTGACCCGGTTGTAAGTTCCCTGGAGTCCCGACACGAAGACACGTCTGTGACTTTTCAGCACAAAAGTGACGAAGATATTAAAGTGGTTTTGGATGGCTCCGATCGCCGAGTACCTTCCCAGATTCGCCGCGAGGTCTGAATCCGACACTGAGGAGCTACTGGATTCAAAGAAGTAAGATTTGCATACGGGAAGGGGTTCTGTACCGAAAGTGGACTTGCAAAGAGGGGGAACGTCTCCTACCTCTGGTTCCTAGGAACGTGGTGGGCACTCTTCTAAGGACATATCATGATGATGCAACAGCTGCTCACATGGGTGTGGGGCGTACTATATATTCAAGATAAGACAGAGGTTCTACTGGCCCAAGATGCAGGAAGACATGATGGCGTGGTGCAAGAAGTGCATCACTTGTGGGCAGAGTAACCCGCCACAGCAGAAGAGCCGTGCCTCTCTCCGATCCTTGTCTGCCAAACGGCCTGGCGAAATTGTTGCCATGGACATATTAGGTCCTTTGCCTGAAACGAAGTGGGGCAATAGATACATTCGCGCTACTGGCGATTTATTCACCAAATGACTAGAGGCTTACGCCATTCCTAATCAAGAAGCCCAAACGATTGCAGACGAGTTTCTCAACGAGTTTGTGTCGGTTTCGGGGCACCAGAGCAATTGCACACAGATCAGGGTAGAAATTTCGACGGAAACAACGCAAAGGAAGTTTGCGACATACTAAAATCAACAAGACAAGAACTACCCCGTATTATCTTCAGAGTGACGTTTTTGTGGAGCGAGCAAATCGGACGATATTGGCCGGATTAAGTAAGTTTCTTGATCAAGCTGAGGAAACATGGACAGTGTGCTGCCGAAGGTCCTATTAGCATACCGGTCTGGTATTCAAGCGTCAACTGATTTTACTCCGGCTAAGTTACGTTTAGGGCGCGAACTGCTTTTGCCTGCTGATGTGATTTTTCAAGCGGGAAACGTGGCTAAAGCAAGAATTTCGGTTTTCGAGTATGGAGCAAGATTTGGAGCAAGATTTGAAATCTGGAGCAAGATTTGAAAATCTGGAGCAAGATTTGAAAACTGTGTGTATGAAAAAGCAGGCGGTTCTTGTGAATTTGGAACCTTCCACAGTTTTTCGAAATGTATGATGATCGGTGTTTTTTGGACAGCATGGTGAAAGTGAAGTTATATAGTGAAAATGAGACGGGAACAAGTATTCCCGAAATTGAGAACATCCCTGCACGAGCGAGCAATCGTATTAGGAGACCATCGCAAAGACTAGCGTATGTGGAACCTGGACGTTCATTGGATTTATGCTAGAAAGTGAAAAGGAAACATGTTTTTGTTAAGTAGGCGAGTGTAGTATAATTAATGCTTAGCTGTGACATCCTTGATTCCCTTGGAGACTTGAGACTTGACTACGTGACTAATACGCAGGGGTTGATAAAGTTGACTAAGCGACCAGGACCTGACTAATTGACCCTTTACTTTTTTTGACCTTGTATACATATATGTAGACATAATACAGGCAGTCTTGACCTGAGCATCGCGAATGCTACAAACACGACAAGACAGCGAACAAAGAACCAAAACCTAGTACCTAGGCTAGATCGTCAACTTTATGATCATCAAGTTTAATGATCATCAACTCCGAGTTAATCCTTGTAACTGAGTTAAATATATACAAATTCAATGTCTTCAACTCAGGTAGAAGGACTACCTTGATTATTAACTTATCCCGTCTAGCCTAGGTATAACTCTTCCTAAAAAGAAAAAATCAAATTAATTAATAAACGAAATCTTTGAATCCGTATTACTTTCAAGTTAATTCAGTTTTTTCAGCCCCCGCGAAAAAACAACGACTGAATCTTCGTATGATATCAAGGTGAAGTGTAGAGCATTAAAAAAATCAAGGTAGCCATAGCATTTTTTGTGGTCCTTGTCCAGACGAGATTTATAGCCCAGCTTTTGTAACTGCTAAGCATAACCACCCAGTATAAATCTTGTCATTCCAATCTAAACCAGCGGCACATGTTGCTCCATTAACCGCTCAAATACTACAACTTGTCAGGATTTCTCTCTGTAAAATGCCTATAAATTCACACCCCTTCAACAATGGCGATTTCATTTTAAAAAATCTTAAAAACACATTGCGTAACGCATTAGTCTGCACATAATAGCCCGTACCTAGTTACTGGAAGCAGTTAATACCAGATCCTCGCTCCAAACTTGGCGGCAAAAGTGGATTTTCGGTGGCGAAAATTATGGGCTCATGTTTCATTTCTCTAGGAGATTTCTTCCGTGCGGACACCTGTTGGAATTAAAAACAAAGAACAGGTCTTCACAGTGATGCTGACAACACGAGCTTTCGTTAAGTCACGCAAGAGTGCTCTGTCAGCAAAAACTTCACGCGACTTCACGCACATAAAATCCGTTACTTATTTTTTTCACGCACAAAAAGGCCGTGAGGAAAAAGTAGGACACTAGGCTATTCTAAAGACTAGGTCGTTGACTATAACTGGAATTCATTGTTAAGGAACGCATCTGACGCACATGTTCACACGTTGTTAAAGGTGTTCTTGTCCATCTGACACCAAACTTTACCAAGAGCTTTTTCCTTGTCGGCCAGATATGACTACCGTTAGTTAGTAATCGTACAAGCAGCCGCGTCAATCGTTAACTGGTCATGCCCCAATTAGGCTTAGCGATGCATCGAATGCTACGTCCTATTTCCTTTCCGTTTCACCTGACTATCTTTCTCCTCAGTGTCATCCTACAGTTATTAAGTCCCCCGGAAGAAACCCCAAGGAAACTATGGATAGGCTTCATTAAATCATGCTATTCATACATTATTCGTAGAAAATGGGGCTTCGGGTCCCTAATTTTCACGATGACGCACGCGCAGAAAACTGTCAAGTAAAACATTCGTCACTTGACACAAGGGAAAGTTAACATTTGTGTATCCTTCGTGTGCCAGATGAGATTTTCGTGGCCTGAAAGGAAAGGCATTATAAATTGTTACTCGGCACCTGTGAAGTAAGCGCTGAAAAATTTCTCTCAAAAAATAAAAGGGACACCCGTAGGACGGGGTTCCGCTGCATAAGCTGTCCGCGTTTTTAAAAACTGCTCTTAACAGAAAACAGGTTTTGAACGATACGATAACCCAGAATCCACGTCACGGGCATTGGTTATGTCGCTGAACGTCCTTACTGATGAACTGATATCAATATGCAGTTACTTGACATGTCTCCTTAGTTTCTCTTACCGCATGAAAAAGTCGCAAAACTGGCTTATGCCATAAAAACAAGAATGGCAAATGTTACGTCAATATAGTATAGAAAGCTTATGTGATAGTTAGGCTGGGTCACAAGTGTGGTTTGGGATGTTGATACAGCTTAAAGCTACTCTGGGCCACGTGCGGACATTCACGAGATTCTAGTCTCGGCACGAGAGATGTCCGTACGTTTTCCTTTCTATATTAGTTAACATATAGCTAGAATTATGGTTTGAACAAGTTTAACATATGGTGTTAGTTCACTGACTCTTCCTATTGTATTGTTATTAAGATTTAAATTTATACGTTTACTAATTCTGCTCCTTACACTTACTTAATTTCATTTTCAGAAAAATATTCAGAAAAAAATAAACTTGAAACAGTTCGGGTAAGGCACAAGGACTCGGAAAGGTTAATTGACCAGGATTCTAGCTCTGGACATAAAAATACCTCGTAGTGGAAAAACCACTTGAAAAAGACCAAAATTTTCCTTCCTAGAAAAGCACAATCGGACATACAGGTTTTGACTAAGCTCAAGGGACGTGGACCCACCCCCCTTTCCCCATACCATTGGAATCAAGCTAAATCTAACCATACTAACCATAAACCGAAAGCCGTGAGGTCAAATACAAGAACGCAGGTTGTCGACCTATGTGTACAATTCCCTGTTTTTGCAACTTTTTACGTCGCGTCCCGACCAGGGAAAGAAGAAAGGCCAGAAAAAAAGCCACGAGAATCAATTACAATTTCAAGACTCTCTTGCGTCAGCTGGAGCAGAGCAAAACAAAAACTCCTTTAAAAAAAAAAAAAGAAAGAGGGAAAGGAGAGCTTTGGGAGAAAATGGAAAAAGTTAGTAACTCAAGACCATTGTTAAAGATGATTAGAAAAAACCCAAAACCCCGTAGCTTCAAGTTCCATTTGGTTTTTAATCTCGTCTCACTTTCTTCCCAGGGAAAGTTTGCGGGCTCGTAGTTCCATCGAACCCAACATTTTGTGTGTGCCCGATGTTAAAATTGTCTTACCGAACAACTACGATGTAACAGCTACCCCAGTTCTTTGCATACACTCGGCTCATGGATCCGGTAGGTATTTTCCCCTTGCCTAATGAGTAAAAGTCTTGAAGAGAAATCGGACCCTATGAGCGTGCATTCCGTAATTTTTCGGGGAACTTGCGCAGGGATGGTTAAAGCGACATCGAAAGCCCAGGTTAGCCAAACTAGGTCAATGATGACTGGATAAGGTCAAATGCCTGAAGCTTTTTCGCACCTTCTTTAGTGTCGGATTGGACGGCTTCGCAATTGTTTTAGTAACTGTTTTGCATTCTCTAAAAAAATGAAAAGGAAAAAGTGTTAAATTTCCGAAGGCAGTCTGGTACAATTTTGCAAGAAAATCCAAAGATGCGACTTGAAATCAGCTACAAAACCTTGACATCCACAATATTATGGGCCCCTGTTTGGACTATATTAGGCAAAATATGAACAGCAGCCATCTTAAGAATGCATCAACCTACTTCGTACATTATGTTCCAGAATCTTCGAAAATGCGATTTAACATCAATCAACATAGAACTGTGAGGCACTGCATGTGATGTACTAGCCTTATCTGTGCGGGTACCTGACTTGATACGGTTACTAGGACAACAGGGTTTAGGTGCTTTAATGAGCAAGGAAAAAAAATAATCCCTCTCTACTACTTCTTCGAAAGCGTTTCCTTTGCGATAAAAGCTATTTATACAGTCTTTTAAAATGCAAGTGTGTACATACACTGGTTATGGTAACAAATGGTGGACTATTTTTTTTTTTGTATCGTGGAATCTATGTCTGCTTCTTATTCCTACCGGTAATGATACGCCACTTGCATTATAGCAGAAGAGGCATGGGTGAGTTATAGGAAGCTTCCACCTGAGTCGGGGTCGCTGGACTTGGATGGAACCAACAGCAAAGTTCGAAGAAGAAAACCACACTTGCTTGCGGCACGAGAGTTTCAGGTCTGTAGAGTTGGAATTTTACTGGTTCAGTCGATGAAAGACTCGGACTGGGGTTAGGAGTTGGAAAATAACTTGTATCTCTGTAGCATGTAACTCGGGGAGGAAACTTAGAAAAGCAGTATTTTATTTTAACTGGTTCTTCGTATTTTTTAAGTGTAAATCAAGTTCCCGTCGCCAAGCTCAGGGTGTGACTTAATTCTGATGAGCAAAATTCGAGAGTGATTTCCGCGTTCTCTAATATTGACGCCCAGATTCGCTGGTTATACTCGAACAGGTAAGTGGGTCATCGTCGAAACTAATAATCCCCTTCGGACAGGGTCCGGTGTATCTCGATTCAAGTTTTCTTTTTACTTCTTTCTTTTAGCGTTACCTTCGCCAGCTTCTTTTGTTCTAGACGAGGAATACCAACAGTTTACAGAGAAAAGGGTAAACAGAAGAAACAGCTCCGGGCTCGTGTGTAATGCCATTGTAAGAGTTCAAACACGCGTTACTGTAGAGTACAAAAACGCCTAGACAAGGAGAGAAAGAGAGAAAAAGAGAGACGGGCAGGTTTTCTCCACGAAATGCGGTGAAACGGAACCGGGTGGACTTTCCTTTTTTTGGTACCAGCCCATTTTGAGCTTAAGACTCCGCCTATTCAGCTTCACTAACAAACTAGTTTTCCGGGATTGGTATTACAAAATGACACAGCTGGCTAGAAGAGTTGATCATAAAGGGGTCTGAAGTACAGTGTCTTGGTTCTCTACATAACGGGACGCTTTAGAGAAAGAGTTTGCTTGGGGGTCGTTTACTTTACGTTGGCTAGTGGCATTGCAATCCTGTTCAATTTGAAGGTAGGACGTTCCTTAGTTGGATTCTTAACCTTAACGTACAGTACGTCTGCTCAGAACCTCAGGTGGGCTCTCCGGCTCCACGTCAACACACGAGCATTAAACAAATTGTCCAGTTCTTCATAGAGCTTCTGGTTTTATTCTCATTCAGGTGTCTTGTGTGTGACGGTTGTTCAGAACCCAGTATTCTGCATTGCTGCCAAACTTATTTCCCCGCAAAGCCATGGCGACGGTGTGGCTGCAGAAAGTCGTGGAGGACTATCATGATATCATGGAGAACCAAACTGGTGAGTTAACAAGCCTTTTTTTTAATAATACTCCGATTTGGGGATTATGGGTTCAAGTATGGCCAATCAACAATCTTAAGGATAATCTTATATTCCACAATCATAAGGATTTGTGGAATTGCTTGAGACCCACAGGTCTACCTTCTTCGGGCCTCAAGCAAAGATCGTAACCATAACTTCCGTGTGACCTGGAATTCGCATTCCGTTGCACGCTTTTGGGGTTTTCTGCCAACTGTAGCTTCTTTGGATAGTAAATATGGTATCTCAAGGTCTGCATTTACCTACGTGGCGTATGTGTTTTTAAAAGTAATTAAACGCACTTGGCAAGGATGTCATACCTGACAAAAGACACAGGCGGTTTCTTTTATATTCCAAAGCTGTTGTCTGGCTCAAGTATGGAACATGTTTTTGATGGGAATTTTTCTTACGGGTCCAGTCCCAGCTATAGTGAGTTTAACCTAGAAAAGAATCTCTACTTCTTAAACCGGTTTCTGTAAGGTTCATAGACTCCCGTTACTTTGAGTTCCATGCGTGATTTGGCTCCAGGTAAAAAGGTACGACAGAGCTTCTAAGGGTTTTACAGCTCGAAACTCGCAAGTTCAAGGTGGAAAGGTGAATTATATTTAGTACACAGCCTCCCTTTTGGGCTGACACATCTTTGATGAATGATAGCTAAATTTTACCATATGATCCTGCGGGCATTTAAAATGTGCCTGTCATGGGTAAACAGGGAGAAACTTCAATTGCTAACCGCTAACGGTTGAACTCCTTAAACAAAGGAATACCGGAACTGAACGCAAAGATCATTGCACTTGATGACTTGGATTAACTTTAGAACCAATTTTTCCCACTCTGAATATTTTTGCACTTCTTTCACTGCACTTTGTTTTGAATGCCCGTCGTTTCGAACAGTTTGCGTTTAGGGTTTGGCATCAAACATAGTTGGCGCCACGTGACGAGTTAGGGAAATCCAAAATGCTGAACACGGCCATTTGAAACCATGTAACATGCTTTTAAACTTCTTTTCTTGTTTTCTAGATCCCCGAGTAAACGGCTGGCCCTTGATGCAATCGTTTCTCCCCACGGCCATCGCCTGCACCGCCTACATATATTTCTCCAAAGTTTTGGGCCCTCGATTGATGAAAGATCGCAAACCTTTCGAGCTCCGAAACGTCCTCATTGCCTACAACGCATTCCAAGTCATAGTCAGCGCATGGCTGGTATACCATGTAAGTATCCTGTTAATTAGGTCAAACAAGTTCTATTAATTTTCTTGCATTTTTAAAGGGTTTGTATTACTGGTTTTTCCGCTACAATCTCTACTGCGAACCGGTGGATTACTCTCCCACGGAAGATGCGACTTGGGTGGCCAAACTTTGCTGGGTATATTACTTCCTCAAGTTTACGGAATTTCTCGACACGGTGTTCTTCGTCATGCGTAAAAAGTTCGACCAAGTTACCAATTTGCATGTAATCCACCATGCAGTCATGCCGGCCACTTGTTGGTGGGGTATCAAATTCGCGGCAGGCGGTCATGCCACCTTCTTTGGTACGGTCAACACCTTCATCCACGTCGTCATGTACTTCTACTACCTTATGGCTGCCATGGGACCCCAATACCAGAAGTACTTGTGGTGGAAGAAGTACCTCACCCTCATGCAAATGATCCAATTCGTCGCCGTGTTCCTCCACTCTGCCCAAGTCCTCTTCAACGGCTGCCAATACCCGAAGCTCCTTGCCATTGTCCAAACCTCCCACGCGCTCATGTTCTTGGGACTCTTCTCCAACTTTTACATCCAAGCGTACATTCGTGGCCGTCGTACTCCCAAGATCAAGGCCGGCCATGACATCAACAAAAACGGCTACAGCAACGGAGTCAACGGTTACACCAATGGCTATACCAACGGACACTGCAGTAACGGTATCCAAACCAACGACCAAGCCAAAAGCAACGGAGTCAAGAAGACCGACTAAAAGAGAATGTTACGCAACTGCTCCAGAGATGCTCTTCGTGCAACTGCAAAAGAAAATTGTTAATTGAAGTACACAACCTTTTTAAGCTTCTTGCTCCTTACATCCAAACACCGTGTACATAATTGAATTGTTTGACTCGAGCTCCCTTCCCAAAAAATTTCAAACCTATGATCGTAACCTGTAAATATAATTCAAAGAAATGAAAAAGACAAACGAGGAGGAAAGACAATGCTCCCGCCTTGAGCACGATGGTTGCTTCTATTTTTACTTGAATTTTAAAAATGTTACTGAAATGACCGCAGGTGATGTTCAGATTTTTTTAAATATTATTAGAATTACTTTGTACTTTTTAAGAAAAAAAAAATTCACTCTCTCCTCCCCTGGCTTATTTGGAGGCCGAAACTCCCAAAACCTAAAATCCAACGGAAAAAGGGAAAAAACAAGGTGTTGGGCTATTTGAAGCTCGTAAGTTTTGCATTTCAAAACGAAAAACTATTTGAGATAAATTAACTCGGAATTATTTCCACACAATGACCTTGTTTAGTTCATGTAAACCGTGAAAATTCTAAAGAATCGTTAATTAGATCTGGCGGAAAAAGGCAATACAATGAAACGTTTTCTATTTAAACGGTACAAACTATCACGGACGTTTATCAAACGATTCTATTTCGACACACGGTTTTCGAAGAGAAAACACTCACAGTTCCGGATATGACGTCCGTTTTCAATTGTAAATGGTCCCATCTGGGGAACCTTACGACATCCGGTAAAAGCTGTACTATTGACCTGCAGTTCCTTTAATTGCCATAAAGTAATTGCGCAATTCATAAAGCACCAATTCTACTTGCCGAAAGACTGGCTAAATGAATACTGTATACCCCGAAACTTGGCCCACCGCCATTATAGCCTACTTGGCCCACGGAGAACACTATCCTGCGTCAGCGTAATTGCCGCTTTTGTATGGCGTAAAATACTATCGTTTTAACCGTGTGCTGTCTCTTAATAAGTAATTAAGGATATAATTCATTTCGTTCTATAGCCTTGTAATAGATCTGTCTCACAGATGCACAGTACATGCGTCGGAGGTACGTATATTCCATAAAGTGTGCCATATCAGGGTCACGTGATCTAGCATGGTCACAAGTGACTAACTTAACCTAGATCTGGATCTGGACCTTGACCCGCGTGCAAACAGTGTGAGATATTTCCAAAGTGAGGGACCAAACTGAAGAGTCAGCTTTCCACCAATGCGGGGCTTTCGAAACGCTGCGAGTTGCTTTTTATTTCTAGAATGTTGAGGGTAGAGGGTATAAGGGAGGGTAAAAACTCATTTTTCGGTATTGCCTAGAATTTAATCCGGAAATTGCTCAAATGTTTGAGCAAAATACGGCCTAAATTCCAGGTAAGTAAAAGTGTTCGAGAGTTTCTTATGCTTGCTTCGTCCATTTTTTCATGCCTCCCTAAGTGAAAAGCATTTAGATTATAGAAACTACTCGGGTTTCTTGCTCCTGAGGGTTGACAAAACTGGATTTCGGCACCCAAGAAGCGAAAGGCTAATTTGGAAGGGTGCCTCTTGACCATGAAGTGGAATACGAATGTTCGCAGACTTTCATACACGAGCCTCCAAATGATCTTATTAGGCTATATCGTAGCTAACGAGAAACAGAATAGAAAGCCCACATTCTACCCTATCACCCCACGCCCCTTGGGCTAGCTCCACAATTGGTCCTCCTCGCAGTCATGATGACCCCATAGGCTCCTGGTAATGCCCCAACAGGTCAGCGAGGTCGAACCTCCGGGTTTTTCATCCAAGCTCAATTGACAGAAAGGATCATACCTATTTTTATATAGGAAGGAGCGAAGGGCGCATTAGGTCATTCTCACAGTGTCTTTCAGCGCGAAAACGTGGCTCTCTTGAGTACTACTGCAGTCTTTGAGAGTTGGAAGCCTCTTCTTGCTTTTACCCCTTTCTTGCAAGGAGTTTCTTACCCTTACCCCCGTCTGCAAGCAAACTGATATCGTCTGGTAAGTTCCTCCCCTTAACCTGCTTACTGCCTTGATTTATCTCTGTTAGTTTATCGGACACTTTGCTTTTCGGGTTCTAAACCTCCACTTGGAAAAATGTTTTGAAACTACCTAGTAGTGCGTTACTGTGTGTGGCAAATGCTCAGGTTGCGGATTAATACGGATGCTCCATATTGACCTCTTGGTTGCTTTACTTTTTGCTAGTGGAACATCAGGGAGCATCCAAAAAGTGGCACCTGCTCATTCTCATTTAAGCTCGGTTAGTACTTACCACTGTTACAGTGGGTAAAAAAAGAGCAGCAAACGCGGTCCAGCTACCCAGGCGTGACACTTCTAACACGTGCTCTTCTTGTTCTCGCGCTGAGCAACTTACCCCCTGCTCCCTGCTCGTCACCCCAATTAACCACGGGACACCCGTTTTGCATTGTTCCTATTACAACCCCTCAGATCTTCCGTGTAGTAAGCTGCTTGCTCTTGTTCCGATCCCACTTCGTCATTTTGACCCCGACTAACCTTAATGCTTAGTTCCGGTGTATCAAACGCCCCAGTAGCAGCTACCTATTTATAGTGAACACCATTTTTTAATGAGTGTGGCTTGCGCTTTTTAGAAAAATAGTGCAGTATAATAGTTATGTAGGGAAGGTGAGGGCCAATGGTACATTTTCTGCCGCGTAGAAAACATTCCTTTTTGACTAGAACTTGTACTTGAAATTCTTGTTTCTTTGTTTTGTGAAAAATAAAGTGACTAACGTTGTTTTGCTTTTGCGTTTGTTTTTCCAGTAAACCGGCCAGAAAATGATGAGCGTTACCGATAAGCGGGTATACGCTTGTGATCATTGCCCGTACCACACCGATCGCCGGAACAATCTTAAGCGCCATACGGTTACCATGCACGAGACCAGCGAAGCTTTATTGGAGTGTTGTGGTGCGCAGTTCGAAAACAAATCTGCTCTACGACAACACACGTCGACGTGTCACCGTCAAGGTTATGTTTGTGCCATTTGCGGACGCGTCTTCTGTCGTCGAGCCCTCTTACGACGCCACCATGCAGTCCATACTGGCATCAAGGAATTCTCGTGTGCAGTCTGCAGCTACGCCACTTCTCACAAGAGCAATTTGGACCGCCATATGAAAATACATAGTGAGTTCACCTATGATTCCTCGACGAGTCCCTACCACGCGTCCCACTCGTCACCCAATACAAGCCGCGAGGACGCCTCAACTCCCACTCCCTTCAGCGGTAACCTTTCGCGACCATTGTACACGTTTCCTTTTCCGACACATTCGACTCCATGTTTCCTGGGAGACACGGCCAGCGCGTACCAGCCGAGCAATTACGAGCGTACTGCTCCTGCAGCGCTTCCATCGCGTCCACGTTCCAATTTGGACTCGTCTAAGTACAGTAGCTGCCTTGAAAAGATGTTGGGTAATCCACCCACCGACCCGTTGTACGTAGCAGTACATTCACCCAACAGCAGGCAGACGTCAATAACGCCACAAACCGATCCATTGGATGGCAGACCTCGGCCCAAGTTGCGACATGCCATAGATGTCATCTTGGGTCATCTTTCCGACGGAGACTCCGCGGTTGGAACTTCTATGACTACGAGTTCCACCAGTCCTTTTTCCTGCAGCAGTTCCCAGTATTCCTTGCCTGAATTGTCTAGCATGAGTCCACCACATGGCGAAACTATGGTGTCCCCTAATTCCACTCACAACAAATCGCATTTGTCAGGTGGAATTGTGACTTGTACCGCCACCATTAAGCCGATAGTGGACGCTGCTAATGCCATGCTGCTGGAAAACCCCATGATTGAAAACTTTGCCAGTTCCAAGTTCTCCATAACTGACAACTGCAAGCCTGAGCTAGGGTACATTCACAAAAAGTGGCGTATGGCCAAACGTTTTCAGCTCTCTTAGACCTGAAATAGAAACAAAATGAGTTATCATTGACTTTACGTTTTTCTTATTTCGAAAGTATTACCCTTACTGACCTTTTGTAACGATGATAAGCATTCTGACTTGTATTTGTTCTGGTGCATTGTCTTTCATTTTTAAATGGCATTCTGTCTAGTCTACAGAGACCGTGTCACGATACAACTTACCTGAATTATATAAACCTGAATTATATAACTAATTATATAAGTGACTGTTTTTGTTCCAGGTACTGCGGGATCTAAAAAGATAAGGTTGTGATCGTAAGGTATAAAAAGATGAACCGGATAGAACGGTTTTATACAAGTGTCGGGCCTCCTGGGTTGGCTTTATATCGTTCCAGGAAGTTTTCTCTTGGGTTGAGGTTGTTGGGTATAGTGCTGATTCTATTTGTACACAGTTAAGCTTTCTTTCATTAATCTGCAAAGAAGTAGTAGCAAAGAAAAAACGAATGCTGCTAATTCCCTCAGCTTCTAAAACTTTCATCAGGTAATTTAAGATTTCCTGTCCCGAGTGGCTTAGGTTAAGGTGGGTTCATCTCATGCTTTCTCGCTGTCGCTACTCTCTTGAGTGAACAAAGAATCTGTCCCCAAAAGTAGTTTTAATTGGTAAATTTTTTTTGTGTGTGCACAGAGCTGTAGAGTACAACGTTGGCCTTGGGGTGTGGGCAGTAGCAGCCAACGTTTGAGGTCAAAAATTCATTAGGGATTTGGATTAGGGCCTTCAAAGGCATACAGGAGAGAGGAAAAGAAGCGAAGCTAAAAGACTGATCCAAGAAAGTTTTTGTTTCAAGAGCCAAGCTCAACTAGCCTCTTTCCTAGAATGTGCTCTACTTGTCTCCAACGTTCGTAGAGGTCGCCCGGACGTTCTGAATTGACTACAATGCAACAATTAGCGAAAGCAAGGTTCAGGCCGTCAAGGTTCTGCAGCTTGGGCCAGAGGTACAACTTGGTGGATAGAGAGGAGCAAAACTCAGAGATGTAAAACCAGCACGGGGATCCCGGGAATTTTACCCATAATTGTTGTCTGACCCCCATAAAAACATGGACGTCCACGTGATCAGAAAGGTCAACTAATGTTGCCAGGACGGGTACAAGGGAACCGAGAGAATGGGGAAAAGAAAGGCGTGTGCCCCTTTTAAGATTTTTTAAGGTCAATGCGAAAAAAGGGCAAAAGCCTTGATGAAGGGTTTTATGGATGCTGACCTTGGTTCTGAAAATTGGTTCATCCCCGGGTGACTTGTCGCTTCCTGTCTGGGCTGTTGCTAAGGTCGAATAATGTTGTGTCTAAAAGAATATTGTGCGTCATACTTCCCAGAAATGACCCTTCGTGAGGTTCACATTGTGGGCTAAAATTTACGCCCTTAAACANCCTTAAACAAGTCGGAACTTAGATGAGTACGTGTGTTTCAACAGGTGAAGTGGTTTTGAATTGGTTTAAGGCGAATACAACCTTCCTATAGTGTGTTTGTTTTTAACCCGCGCTACGTGTACAAACGTATGTTCCCCAAACATGGAGGAGTACTTTAATAAACCGTCCGTTACATTATCAGAGGCGAAGGTCTATTCTGCGAATTGCTGAGGTTCAGTGTAGGAGCATTTGAGCACGTACACTTGGACCGTATCTTGAGACAAGGAATAATATCCTTTTATTTTCGAGTTGGGGTTGGATCCTAATCTTTTGTGTTCCTTGTACGACGAAGAAAACTCTAAACAATTGAATTTCCCTATGTGAGTTACCAAAGAAAGCAGCATTCAGATGGGTAGGGTACAAGTTTACTCGCAAGTGAACCTTAGCTCAATAGCGATTGTGATTTATAAATAACGCCCACAGTCCCCTCTATGAAAAAAAAAAAGACGCTTGGTCGTCGAATTCCAATCTCAGATCTTAATCAAGTTAGTATACAAGTAAACGCTAGGAAATATATTTATTTTTGCGTAGAGACATTTTAGGGTCCTTATTTGACCCTTCTAGGAAAAGTACTTGCTCTTTTAAGAATATTTTGATCAACCTTCGATAGATTGTCGATTATCCCTTGACATGAATTTAGGCATCTAAGACCACAAAAAATATTGTCAAAATGTCTATGCTTGAGAAAAATATCAACTTTTTGTATCTCGACATTAACATGGTGTTCAAATTACGAAATAATGTCGACTTGTCCCTAACAAAATGACTAGCCAATTCTGAGAAAGTTCGTAGGTTACGCTAGTTGAAAGCTTTCCCACATTTTCTTGAAGAAGCAACAGGATACTAGGATTTTCAATGTTGGAACCGACTCAATATTGGGACGTTGTCCGACCAGTGTTGTGGATCGATGCTTTCTGTGTGATCTTAGATCGTTTCCGATCGTCGTGAACTTCTGCCAATCCGATCAGATCAAAAATTGCAAAATTAGAGAAAATCTAGATCAGATTAAAAAAAGACCCTCATCGATCAGATCAGATCAAAGATCAGATCATTTTGTGTAAAAGCATTTTACACAAAATCATTTTGTTTTTTTGATCATTTTGTGTAATTTTGTGTAATTTTGTGTAATATAGGAATAAACTTAAGTACTATTATGCTTAAAAACACGTGAATTGATAACGAAAAACGCATTTATTACTTATAATATACAGT
>JAGJRP010001419.1:0-15826 GCA_022832235.1 Lepidurus couesii
CCTGTTCCACTCCAGTTGAACCTCCTTTTCCTTCTATTTTCTTAGGACAAGGCTTTGTACAGACCCCTCTCTCTAGTTACTCTATGATTGTGACCCTTTCCTGTTTACTTGCGCAATCCGCATAAAACCCGAACGTGGTTGCCACGTGGCATTTCCTTCCCTAGGGCTGTTTCCGCGGTTTTAGCGGTTGGGTTCTGAAAAGCACTCCGTCTTTCCAGCCCGAGGGCTGTGGCGCGTTTTATGCAGAAGGGTGCTGAGAATGAACGGAAAAGGGAATTGGTTGCCTCGAAGAGGAAATGTAAGAAAATACGTAGTTTATGCAGTAATTCGCACGAACTCATTTTGTATTAACCTAATCTAACTTAACCTAACTAACCTAACCTAACTAACCTAAACCTAACTAAACTAACCTAACGTAACCTAACTAATCTAATCTAACCTAACTAATCTAGCCTAACCTAGCCTAACCTAACCTACAGTAAAAGTCATCCAGTGAAGACGTACTGTACTCAACACGCTACCTTGAAGGAGCGTAAAGCAATGAAGGATCACATCGTGTGGCAATTGCCTTGAGGGAAAATTAACGGTTTGTTGCGGACAGTTAGGCTCCTCCTTCAACCTGGCTGAATCCGCTTTTATGCGTTCTTATGCGGTTTGCGCAACCACAAGAAAGGGTCACAATAGCCTGCGCTCTTATTTTCTCATGTAAGTGAACCACAGCTGTAACAAATAATCCTACAGGATTCATTCAACCGAAATACCAGAAGAAAATTGAAATATGGCCAATCGACGATCGCCTTTTGATTTTAGTGAAGATGAAGGCAACGAAAGCGACGCAGTTGTGATAGAAGAAACTGAAACTGAAACAAATGCCTCCGAGCAGGCTTACCGTCAACCACATGCGAGCAATAATACGGGTGGATTCAATACCGGTGTTCCCAGTCTGTCACAATTGCCCGGTAACATTGGAACTGGCAACATGATAATTGTAGGGGATATTAACATAAGTAAGGCTGGAGTACTTCATCTGGGTACGAGTTATACGATTAACCCTACTTCTGGCTTCCCAAGAAATAAACCTCAGAAAGAGAAACTATTGCCGTCGTCGTATACAGGTGTTCTAAACTAAATCTAAATTTACGATCCTTTCTAAAGTTTGCTTCTTTCAGATTGCGAAACGCGGCTTAACCTTTGTTTGGCCATATTTGTATCAAAATTCTTTACTGATGCCAACGAAGTTCTTATTCTTGGGAAGAAGCTTGATATGAAGTCAGAAGCCAAAAGACATAATATGGCTTATTCATGCATTGGCATACGAGAAGTTAGTATCAGTCATCTTTTGATTATTACAACGATTCTGATTGTCTTATTTAGGTTACGTACCATTTACTAATGAACTGGATTGCGAAAAGCAACGGAAGAGCATTAGTTAAGGACCTAGCAACTGCGTTATGGACGCAGGACAAGAAAGACACTGTCAAAAAGTTATACAAGTTCATGTATGAATATCCCGAATTGCTAAGTGCGTGATAGTACTCCTTATATACGAAATATTATCAACTGTTTAAACTTGCTTGGAAGTGTTTATTAATGCGTTAATTCATAGAAAGGCTTACATGTATGTTACGGACTATCTGATCTAAACTAAGGTGCGAGAAAACAACGTTTACACACTTTGGTGACGAGCCGTTATCATAGTTTGAATTTTCCTTATTCCAATTCGTTACTCTCGATTCTTTAGCCACGAGGACGACCGGAGGCAGGTCGGCGCCCAACATTGGTACCGGGAGGAACGCTCGTATCTTCTGTGGGCTTGCTGTCTTCTTTAATAACTGGCTTGTTTGTACTGCTGAAAGAACCTGAACTCGTAGGAATATCAGCTGTAGCGTTTAGGCTTAACTCGGCATCTTCATTGAGATCCGTGGCGTCTATAGCTTGAGTTATAGCAGACAGGACTTCTTGGCCCACCAAAGCGGCGTTACCGGAAGTGGTTTGGACGATAGCGGTGTACGCTTCAGAGAAAGAAGAGCTCTGCAAACAGTCTTATTAAATTGGCGCGGATTGTAAAAGTCAACGAGTTACCTGGCCTTCTAGTTCTTCCGAAGAGCCTTCAGTGACACTTCTGCCAGGCTTGAAAAAAATAATAGAATATATAGCTAAGGCAATGTCAGAATCAAAAACAACAAATTACACGAAACAATGAGAGAGTTGGGAAGGCAATGTTCAGAGGCCTTCTGCTTGTGTTCAACATTGAAAGAAGGGGAAACGTCAGGTTCAGTCTGGGTAGTAGTGGCAGCAATGTTAAATTCAGTTGAGCAGGTTGGATACCTTAAAAGATGATATAACGATATAGGATGAATCTTTGTGTGTACCAGTTGTTACCCGTGAAATTCAAGCGCGGAATTGCTGAGAAATTGAATAGTGGTAGCAAACTCAACGGAGAAATAACTACAGGGAAAACCGTTATTTAAATAGTAAATTGAATGTGCATTATTTACGAGATCCAGCGGTTATGTTCAACGATCGAAGAGCTGCAAAGTAACATAAATGAAAATTAATGCAACTTAAGATTTAATGCAAGAATTTGAAAACTTTTTACCGGTAAGGTTGAGTCCGGGTAAAACTATAAAAGAGAAAAGTATTTAGGGACCTAATATACTACATTTGAAAATCGCAATACTTACGAGTAATGTTGATTTTAGGAAGAGCACCGAGGTTTAGTACTATGAGACAAAATAATTAGAATGTCAGGTAATTAAGTGACCGAATGAAAATTACTTACGTGATAAATTTAGTGGTTGGATTCTGGTAAGAGACGTGAGATTCAGCCTGGGAAACACTATTAAACAATTAATTATTACCTTAATGTATTTTGAATTTACTGAACTTACGAGTCAAGTTTAAATGAGGTAACAAAGAAGCCAATGGATTTACTAATAAGGAAAACAATCAGATAATAAAAGAGATTCGTCATTCGCATAATGTAGGCGTAGTATGCGCGTATTAGTACGTTATAGGCCTATACATATAAATATGCCACGGCGTATACGTCATACATATATGCGCTTCAACAATTCATATAATGGTTCATAAGTATGCGGTCTTACGGGTTAAGTTGAATGGTTGACTGAGATTGAATCCCGATAACACTAAAAAAGAGAAAATTAGTTTCTACAATTTGATTTATAGCAAATATTTAACGCCAAAACTTACTGGTGATGTTAAGAATCGGTCCAGCCTAAGATAAAGCACACGTATAAAGTGAGACTCTTATCTTCACTAAACATTTTAGAAGTATAGGCTTACTTACCGAAGTAGCGGCAATGAGACTAACCAGTACGACAAGTGACAAAGATAACTTCATTATCGTAGCGTATGTAGATTGAGAACGGAAGCGAGAAGCCAACTGGACGAGCCGTGCGGTATTGAATGTTCACCAGAAATCAAACCGATATATATACACGCGTAAATGAATAAAAGCACTACCAATTTTTACTACGTTTAGAAAAATTCTGATCAATTCTGAATGATTATTCATTCGCGTTAATGACGAAATTGCACCGATCCTTTATGAAAGGGCACACAAAACAAGCTCAACCGGAAGAAGGTTTTGAAAAAACGGGTGGAGCAAATTATGAGAGGCAATTGGCGCTGTTATCAATAGCAAGGTTACACCAAGTCGAATCAAGTTTTGTTGCTCGAATTCTCAAAAGCTTATATGGCACATCCGAGGAGGGGCCCACTTTGCATTCAAAATAACACTGGAATACAGAAAGGATAGCGAAAAGGCAGTTCAACTAAACATTGTTAAAAGCCTAGATACTATACGCCTCAACTCCTACTATCAGCTGTACTGATACACTATCAATATTGTTCCAATATTGTTCCAATATTGGAATTCCAATATTGTTAGTCCAATATTGTTCTAACGCAAATTTCGATGCTGTGGCAAAAGTATTTTATTGGTTTCGACCTTCGGGAATACTGCAGCCAAAGTTTGTGTTATAAGGATGCTTTAGAACTTAAGAAAAACCGTGCAAATAAAAAAATAACACCAAAAAGTCAAATAATAATTCTGCATTCAAGGGTCAACAGTGGTTTCTGCGTCAGCTTCCGTTGCAGTTGCGTCAGTAGTTGTAGTAGTGGTGGTAGTACAGTTTCTTCCATGTTTGCCATGGCCTCTACCTCTTCCACCCCCACGCTGTTCACCACCGTGGTTACCACCGCGTCTGGAATTTGCGCTCCTTCCATTACCAGGTGCCTTGTCCGTCTTGCCCGTTCCCTGGCTTCCTCCGCGTTGACGATCAGGACGACCAGTACCATTGCTTGGTTTTAAGTTTGTATCGCTTCCACCGTTTTCGACGTAGGTATCCTCAAAATCAAGATCTTCACCAAATTCCCGGATTCCACTACTGTTAGAGTTATCCGCAGCTTTTGGAGCACGTTTCACGCGAGTAGCAGTAGTCGTTGTGTCCTAATCAACAGTCCGTATAAAATGTTTCTCAATAAACCTACGACTATTAAACTTTACTTCTTCTTCACTAGAAGAATCGCTGCCTTCTTCACTCTCAGACTCCGAGCTGTTGGAGTAGGCTTTCAAAAAAGCTAACACCCCAACTTGCGCCTGAGCTTCAGCCACGTCTTCGTTTTCTTCCGAGAATGATTCCGAAGTAGGCTCATCCCCTTGAACCAATTGGCCCAATTCGACAAGCAGACTTTCCATTTTAACTGGTTTATCCTCTTCGGGTGCTTTCATCAAAGCTCCAAAACGTGAATACCTACTACAACCCTGAAAGAATGAATCAGTAGTCAATACTTCAAAATATAAAGGGAATCAAATATCAGCATTACGTTCTTCAAGAGAGCTTGCAGGACGCAGGACGCAGCTGCACCAGCTACAACGCATGACGGATCCATGGACGTACCGGTTACATTGTTGAATACAGCTAACGAAGAAAACAAGCAAACCGAAATTAAACGAAAGAAATAATTAATGATAAAGAGTTGTAGTTTGATGTCAAAACATACCTTGCAATGTGTTCACAACACCAGTAACGTTCAAGGCTAAGCACTTGTTAAGACATGTCAAAGAAGCATTTTTTTGAGCCGTAGTTAAATTTGTCGACGTAATAATGCTTGCTAAATTAGCCTGAATAATTCGCCCAGACGTGTCCAGCTAGATTTTAAAGGAGAGTAATATTTATAATACATTACTTCACGAAGCTTACCGCGCCAGCTTGTTTCAAAGCACACGCCGGTTGACACTAAATACATCATCAGTAATCGTAACATTAACAATATATTATTGTCACTAAAAAATACCAAAAAATACCGTATTAACAGACGAGTTTTCACAAGGCTTGAGAGCCGTCCGTTGTTCTGCCGATAAACAAGTTAGCTATTGATGAGAAAAGCTTTTAATTCTTGCATAATGATTTAACCCACTCAATACCTCGCCAACCGGGTTTCCGAGCTCATGGAGGAACGGAGTAGTAGCCAGTGTGCGATTTAAAAATCTTTGGAACCTCGACGTATTAAAAGTAACATCTAATGAATACATAGTTAGTTCAAACGCATGTTGACCTAGGCTACAAGACGAACATCCTTACTTTCGAAGCCGAAACTGAGGAAGTTGGTACTATTGCTACGCGACAAGGTACCATTCAAGAAATTGCGGAAAGTATCACGTAGATTGCTGGTGAGCTCCAAAAACGGAAACGATTGAGGAAATGGGAAACCCTGTGCAAATTTACGTTAGAAAAAAACTATTACTTATCAGACGAGATGCTAGCTTACACAAGCTACGATCACCAAAGCGGACAGAATTACGAGCTTCATAGTGAAGAGCTTTAGTTCTCGTACGTTTACGTCGAGCTTCCAAGTTCACCACTAACACCTCATCGGGAAACTGAACAGAACTTTATAGTACGGTTATAACAGAAGCTCTTAACACTCGTGTTCATTGAAAATGATGTACAGGTTCCGGATAGGATTTGCTAGGACATTAACAGAATAATAAAAAAAAAGGTGGGATGCGTTTGTACAGTACAGACAAATCTTTTATGCATCGTCAATACGTGCGCGCAATTGTCATTCCACTCAAAGGATCTGCAAGGTGACTGAGTAGTCAGAATTGCTAAAACCACACCTGCGTCAATCAACTTCCCGTGCTATATATTCTCCACAACTCACACGTTTCATAGGCTGTTAGTTTAAGCCTATATGCAAATGCTCCCGTAAAACGTCCTTTATTCTTCACCTGGAACTCTTAAATAAAAAGGTTTATTCTCACCTCATCAACCTATCATCTCCCTTGTGATTACGCATAATACATTGCTTTGAACCGTAACTAAAGCGTTACTAAGAATCGTAGCTGACTCAAGCAAAGTGAAACATCCCAAACGGCTGTAAATTCAGTCACAATTTAACCAATGAGAAGTCGTTTATTGTGTAAATGGACACACTAGAAAACGGGGGAGAACTTGTGGGCGAGTTATACACAGACCGTAAGAATTAATGTGAGATTCTAACGGAAGCACTATATTGGGCGGAACTAACGAACTCCCGCTTTTTTGTCTTGCTCTTGTGGGAGAAAAAAATGCGGGACTGAACTCAAAAAGAGTTATCACTGGAGCCTTCGACTGTATCGGATTTGAAAAAGGTAAAAAAAAAAAAAAATCCGGGAAAATATCCGATTTGACAGACGAGCACTGGGTTATAAAACTTCCGTAGCTTCGAAATTGTACCTGCATTAATTTAGTATAGTAAAGTGGAAGAAGAACGGCTTCGAAACATTTTTGCATTGGTATGGGCGTTACAGATATAAAGATAGGACACAAGGACGTGTACATACGACAGTCGGGGGTAACCTTGGGTTAAATCTGCTAGCGCTAACAGTGCAGTGGTCCCTATATAGTCTGAACGAATCTTGTTCCCCAGAAAAGCTGATCGCACTCCCACCACCTCCCACAGTTCACCCTTTTACTGACCCCAAAATTTGCCGCCATAGCTTCTGCGCAAGCACGACGAAATGAACATTTCCTTTTTCTTACGTATATAATTAATTAATGGCGCTTTTGCTTACATTGCCAATAAACAACTCTAGTTGTGTTTTCGTACCACAGTTAGATTATGTAAAGCTTTTGGACCAAAACTGGGGGGAGAAAGTACGCCTTTTGGCAGACTGGCTGCATATAAAAAAGACGCCAACGTGATTTTTCTCTGCACTGATAAACGGTATCGCGCTAGATGGCAAGAGACCAATCAAGAAGATCCGGCAAACCGGGATACAAAACACGCAATCTTTCGCGCTGAATAGGAAACAACTACAACTTCTGAAACATAGCTCAGGAATTTTGGTTCGGAAGACAATAACATTTAAAACTGGCAGTTTTTTCTCTTTTACCGTTGAGCCAAACCAATCCATCTTGGCTAAAAAATTTAAAGCAGAAAATGCACTCCATAAGCCGCATAGCAGTATACGACGACAAGCAATGTTAACACCGTTACATCCTAACAGAACTATAACTATACCTAGGTCAAAAAATGAAATAAAATAGAACGCAGTGGAAAAGTCACAACAATAATTAGCCTTTGGTCAGCGGTTTCTAACAACAATGCAAGAAGATGGAAGGATCAAAACTCCCTTTCGAACTCACAACTCAGTTCACAAACATAAAAAGAAGAAAAATAAAAGAAACAACGTCCATAGACCTACAATTAGCCACGAGCACTTGCACACCAATTTCAACACGCAAGAAAATAAAAAATCATACTAAGAAAGAAAAGGTATACCAGCTATCGTCAAAATGTGATTGCACGCTGTCCCCGGACACACACACATGAGGTGGTCAAGCACAACATTAAAACGTCGCCATTAAAGCTATCAAAATGTAGGGTCCGAGTCTGAACTGCCTCAAGAGTAGGCGTTCAACTGGCCCCACCTTCAAACTTGGGGGAAAATAAAGCTTCTTATATTCTTCTCAGTAAACACTACGGACACACAGCTTTCCTATTTCTCTAAGCTCGTTTTTTTTTTGGAAAAGATAGACAAAAAATCCTTTCTCCGGGTTTGCGTTCACTTTCAGTTAAAAAAAAAAAAGTTGCGGCGTATACTTGAAAGATTTGGAAAGGAAAAAACTAGGCACTTGCAAAGCTTGTACCACGTGTTTTGGTTGCCAGGGTAACGCTTTCCCGGGTCGACAAAATCCCCCTTACTATACGCCAATTATGGCCCAAAAAAAAGTTTTAAAAATGTGGAAGATGCCTTAAAAGTGAAATGCGATAATTTCCTAGCGTGGTCCCTCAGCTTTCTTTGGATTCTTTAAACGACAGAAATGGTCAAGGGGACAAGAAAAGACGCCAAACTTAGGAATGAGCAGGTGGAGGTAACGTTTGAGCTTCGCCCATTTGTTGAACCAAGCTTAATAAGCTCTCGGCAGCGGATTCGTGGGTGGTTAGACCTTTACTGCGTGCTCCGTTGTTGACCTGTTGATTGCGACTGTTGGGACCTCGTTTGCCCATATTGGCCTTCAAACCTTTCTGGTAGAGTTGTAGCGCTTGATGGTGGTGGAGCAAATGGGGTAAAACCGACGACGAAGATGACAAGTCGCTGGAGGACATACCCAAGCCTCTTTGTGACAAGGTTAGCAACGATAAGTAACTCATCTCATTGTAAGGCATCGAGCCGGACAAAGAACTGGGCGAGGTAAGGCCACTCGATAAAGGCGACGGCGAAGACGAAGACGACGGCCGTGCCGACGAGGCTGGAGTACCGGGAAATGCGAACTGACCCATGCCCAATTCCCCACCGGTTACGGTCGTCGACAAGGGGGTTGTGCTATAACTGCTGCTGGTCGGGGTCGTAGGCAGGGAGCTGGGAGGTTCCGAGTCCGAGTTATGGCTATCGTCTCTATTCTTTGGCGCCGCATAGTTAGCGGGTTGGGCGTTGGACGGACTGGTTAGCTTTTCCTTCCGGGGTCTTCCTAATGTCATTTTGCCCCCCAGTTCTCTCAATCGATGACGATCCATATGCAGCTTGAGCTTATCTTGTCGCGAAAAGGCCTTTTGGCATCGTAGGCATTCAAACGGACGTTCGCCCGTATGGACTCGCCGGTGGCGCTTTAAATGGGCGGAGCGAGCGAAAGGGGCGTTGCAAATGTCGCAGCGGAAAGGTTTTTCACCCGTGTGAGCGCGGATATGGGCTCGCAGCTCTGCCGTTCGTTTACAGTCTTTGAAACAGAACGGACAAATCGCTTGAACCACCAAGGATCCACTGACTTGCTCTTCCAACACTGAAAAGGGGTAATGCTCGGCGGTGGCGTTGAGCAAGCTTTCGGATTCCGTGTTTTCTCGCTCGTCGCCATCATCGCTTTTGGTGTCAAGGTCAATTTCGGGTTTAATTAATAGTGGGACTGGGGATTCCGGCAGGGGCGTGGCTACCGCTTGCGACACCGAATCCTCGTTAGAGATCTTGCTCAAATCCATTGGAACCCGCTGGATTTCTTTTCGCTGTTCAAAAAATAATAAAAAAATTGACATTTAATTCCGGAAAAGGACATCAAATCACTCATTTAAGCTTACGGTGCGTTTGATAGGTTTTCTCCTATGCTTGGCTTTTCTCAAAACAGGCTCCTCTTTGGCTCCAATTTTCCTCTAAGAAAATCATGTTTACATTAAAAATAATTGAACACCAATTAAACGATTTAACACTTTAAAAAGTAATTTTATCATTAATGTGTCAAGTAAACAGACTGATTAAATTGCACGTAAATTAGATTTAAGTAGAAATATTACTTTTTGAGATAAAGGCTCTTCCGTTGCCGCGGATGTTTCTTTGGTAATTTCATGGTCCTCTTCCGAAGAACTTTCGACTTCGTCCCCGTTCACCTCGCTCGGCTTACGCATCGCATCCGTCGATTCGTCCGCTGTTCTATCACCGACCGCTTCAGATTCTTTGGCAAGGGGCAGGGTACGCTTAGCTGCTCGCGTATGTTCCAGTTCTTGGTTTTCTTCGCATTTGACAATACTATTTCTCTTTTGCTGCTGGGCAATCACAAGTTTACTATGATGATTATCCTTTGGCGTCAAAAATTCACAACCTAATGTCTGTCCTTCGCTGGCAGGGTTGACTTGCTCTGGCTTGACAAATAAACTCTCGGACATGCCCAATATCTGGGCCGTGTCACACAAGGTTCGCCATGCCATTTCAGTCACCTGAACATCGCTTCCATACACATAGTTAAGCAACCCTTCCACCATGACCACGTCCACATCGCGGAGTATCACTATGGGGTGCCTACACGAAGATTCCGCAAAGAGTCTTCGGAAATAGGGACTAACGGCCGACAAGACGACTTTGTGAGCTTTCACCGAACCACCTCGGCAAGCTAACGTTACATCCACCAACGCTTGCTGCGAGTACAAATCTTGGAAGACGGATTGCAAGCTCTGTGCGTGGCTGCTCCAACGCAGGTGAGCGACGTTGGGCGAAGGCGTGGTCATGGTGCTTTACCCGCCTACTTCACCAGGACTGGAACTTCATCCAAACTGACTTGTTGCCATTACTCAGCTTTAAGCTTCCTATAAGCCAAAAATGGACAAAGAAATTATCGTTTTATGACTCGTTTCGCCATTTTCTTACACAGAATAATTCACAAATTACCCACACAAAACACGGTACCTGCATGCACCTGTCGCTTTTTAGATGTATATTCCGCTTTTTTCTTTTTGCTTGGGTCTCGCTGGCTCACAAGTGAAAGACTGGCCGATTTCCAGTGTAAACCACAACTCTAAAAGAATCCCCCTTAAAAGCCAAAACGGAGAAGGTGCAGCTTGCCCGTTCCCAAGCTCTTGCGTCCCTACCTGCCTAATAACATAATACCAGGTGTGTTATGGATGGGGGATGTATATGTGAGAGTGTGGTGGTCGCGGTAGTAGTAGCGGGAGATGCAAAAGGACCCCCCTCCCCTCCTTTCTTTTCCTCCCCTTTCCCTCTGCTGGATCCCTCGTTCTCACCCATTTTTACTTTCAAAACCACCCTTGGAAACTACAACAAGGGGGGACTTCAAATTTTACCTGCCACCATCACATACACGGTTCTGAAAACCTCTTTCTTTCTTCATTTTTTTAAAAAAAAGTAAGGAAAGGAACAAAATCCCTCTCCTCTTCTTCTTCATGCATACGGAACCCCATCTCATTGCAATCATATCCAAACCCCCCAACCCTAAAAGTTTCACCCCATTCGTTGCTGTCTTTCCATTCTCGGGAATGTCGCACCTCAGTATGTCAAATATAAAAAAAAAAACTTTTCAAATACCTCTGCAAGGCAATCTCTGACTTCCATCTTTTTAACCGCTGAAGAAGCGTTCCCAGCAAAATTGGTCTAAAACCGCCTCACTCACTTCCTTTTTTCCTATTTTTAATTCTTCCCCTAATACCGCCATAAATTAATCCAGTATTCTAGGCGGAAAAGGGACCCAGTTTGAAAAGAAAAATGTGAGACCCACATATTCAGAACTTTTCCTTTTTTCCAGAGGAAGTTCTCTCAGTGAGAACTGGAACTTGATTAGGATCTTGGAGGTGGGGGTATAAGCCGTATATATAAAGGCTTGGCATATCAATTAAGGGGCGACTGCTACGTTGAGCTATGCGGGGCTTGCTGATACACCTGGCAGACTCTTACTTGCGCTCCCCAACACTCACATGCCACGTATTATCTCTCCCCTTTCGCTATCAGAACCGAGTGGAAGTGAAGTGAATGACATGAGGTTAGACGGGTTAGGCGCAATTGGGGTTATACATGATCTTGTGCTATGCAAACGATTTGCCGGTCTAAAGAATGCGGAAGTGTGGCATGCAAAAACCGAGGGATATACGCATGTAACGTGCAATGGAGTGCAGGTTACTTTTCCTGACCCTTTTCTCGCATAGCGAACACAAAGCTGTGGAGCAGGAAGGGCGGGTTAGACAGTAGGCGTGGGGCGTTGCGTTTTCCATACAGGTAAAAATATGTAATATATGGGAAACGGGGGGATGCAACTACAAGTGCACCACCAGGGTTGTTGACGTTGACAAAAGGGGCGATAGGTAAATAACCTACATATGGTGTTGTACGAAAGGACCTCTATGGGTATCCGAAAGGAAGGGGGGGGGGGGGGGCAACGCATATTCGAGTTTGCGATGGCAATGACCCATCGCAATTGCCAAAACTGAACGTTAAACGCGGCCGAGTCGGGGAACTTTTGCCGAAAATGAAACTGTGTGGAGGGGGGCAAAACAAGGGGGATTCCAAGCAATGCCAAAGGGTACATCAGATTGCTTGCTTATGAAATATGCAATGTAAGTTTGTTGTGTCAAAAGAGAGAGAGAGAACCGAGTCTTTTTTGGACATATGGTAATACAAGCGGGCTGGATAGGCTGGGTTGTGGAGGTTCAAAAGGGAATCGTTTTATTATATAAAAATTTCGAAAAGGGAGAGAAAGAGAGATTCATATATATAGTTATCCCTAAGAGGCCTCCCTATTTCCCCCCATGAAGCCCACGTCGGGAGTCCAGACAGGTGTAATTCTCCCCCTTCTTTCTGCGTCTAGCCTGCGTTTGGGAAAAAAAGAAGTTTCTGTCCTCTAGGGGCTGTGGGGCTACTAATACATTTTTTTGTTAGACTTTAGGTAGACGGGGTACACGGAGGGGTATTGCCATGGAAGCAGACGACCGTGCATCACCATTCAAGGCCCTCTGCAGCCCGAGACGGGGAGGAAAGAAAGCGTTCGGCAGAGACATATCGTAATAATAGTATTGTAGCTGGGAAAGAAGGGGCGTGGTTGCAACTTGGATGAAAGTTAGGAAAAAGGGGGGTGAAAACTCAAGAACGTGAGCCGATATAAGGGGGACACCAGCTATGTGTATAAGGGAAGAAAGGAGGGGTTTCCATATCGATTTCCTTTCCGTAAGTTAACAATGTTACCATAAAAAGAGTGACATAATGTCTGCATAAAAAATGAATGCGGCTTCACCGTTCACGATGCTTAACATGAAATGAAATCAGGAATATAGAGTCAACTTTAACGTTTAATAAGGCACCGACTAAAGGAACAGGTTGTCAACAGCTCAGCACACCCAGACAGTTTCACAATAGGTTTCAGACTGTAACCAATGCTACTTAATAGTAGTGCGATTTAACGACAGCAAACTTAAAGGAAGAGATCAACTTTAAATAACGTATACCTAACCTACCAAATGTCCTATGTTTCAAATCACATACCAAAACAATTCACTCTTCGACACAAAATATAAACACCGGACGCCACGTTGCTCAGAAATTGTAATCCGCGAATCGCGACATGGCGTTTCGCTATTCATCCGCTTTCGAGCGGTAGAGCTTATCGCAATCTTGGATTACTTGAGCTTTTCCCCGTTCCTTTATTATTCTAGCTATTGTTACGTGTACCTTATAAAATCCCAAGGCGAATAAACTCCCACTTGTAAGGGCATCCAGGTACAATTTTCTTTGAAATCACTAGGTTTTAGTTCTTTCAAACGTGTATTTTCTTCCGATATTTGTGAAATGAATGCACTGCAACGTTTGCAGATTCGTTTATGTTTTAAGCATTACTGTGTTATTTGCACCGCGTTTTGCTTTTAGGGTTCCCACCAGAAAAAAAGGCAACTTTTGACAACGACAAGTTCCGGCACTCTCCCTGCCACCAAACCTGCTTGTTGTTCGGCATCTGACCGGGAGGACTGTAAAATAGTGCGGAAGAGTCACGAAGGAAAAAGGGGGACCCTCGCACGTTGTTCTCGCCCACGAGAGATTTTCCCCTCGTTGGCTGACTCGTTCGTTCACTCACGGTCACGAAGAGGAGAAACCCCGGCAAGTAAAAACGCAAAATGAAGCGGGGAAACAGGGAAAAGGGGGAATGAATGTAACGGACGTATAGCAAGAGAAGCTGATGGCCCCCAATTCCTTTTTGCCTTGCTCGTTCCCTCCCCCCTCCCTGCCTCCCCCCCCCCCCACCTCACTCGCATTGCAAGTCTGGCGCTTTTTGGGCTACAACGCAACATGGGTCCATCGTTCGTGGCAGTAATAAGAATTCCTTCAGTTTCGGTAGGGGGGAGCTCCGAAGGGCGTCTACCCCTCAAGGGGAGTAGCAAAACTAAACGACGCTGGGGGCTTTTACCCCCCTCACGACGTACAAGCAGTCGCTTCCACCCATCCATTTCCACCCACCCTCGCCGCCATCCCAGACAACCCCCAACCCCGCCAACGCAACACACCAAATTAACCCCCACATTCAATGTGCCGTTTTCTTCATCACCAAAAAGGCGAATGAACGCCAGAGTCCCCAAAAGCGGACTGATGGCATATTCTTAACTATACACGCATCATTTCCTGCGCAATATAGTATAAATGTATGATACAGAGGATCCGCGTAGTGTTAATAAAAATCTTTACATAAAAGAGTTTTTTATACCTTTTGCAGCCAATTTGGTAAATCCAGAATTCCGCTTTTCAAGAATTAATCTAAAGCATTCTTGCAAAAGCTTTTTAGTAGCTTAGTTACTATTTTGCTCGTGATAGAAAGAATCATAGTTAGAAACTAGATTTTATGCGATGTTTTTCAAAGACGAAGTTGTATTTCGGTGGCTGTTGCCCTTTCAATTTCAAACGAGGCCATATAGTTTTCCTACCACATACGGCAAATTAAATGGATGAGAAGCATAATGCACTTCACATGGGAAAAAGGGGTTGTTGTCCATCCGACTGTACTTCATATTTTCTTGCTTGGAACCACTAGGCAGAGGACTTTTTTTTTATCTTCCACCCCACCATAATCGAGCACAACTAGCAGCCTAAAAGTCAAGGCTGATGGGGCAAACAAACGCTGAGACTCCTAAAACCAAATTCTCTTGCTTGAAAGCAAAAAAAAAAATCATTCCCGGTGTTTTCTTTCTTTTTTTCACGCTTGAACCGCAGAGGATAAGACCGGAGAGGGAAAGGGTTGAAATAAAAAAAATCAAGATGCTCGAGATGCACAGCAACGTGAATGGGAGAATAGGACGCCCTCTCTAATAAACGTCATAAATCCTAAAACCCCGAGTGCCCGCCTGCCGAGCTTATAGGCAGAAAGCAAGAATATAAGCAAAAACGGGCTTTTTCCCTTCTCTTGGGCACAAAAAGCCCGAGCTAAATAATAAAAAATAAACAAAAAGAAAGTTGTTTCTCCCCTAGGGAAGGAGCCAGGAAGGGGTTAGATGTGCGCCTTCACGTTTTTTGTTCTTTCTTTTTTTTTTTCTCTTACATTTCTACTGTTCTCTTCCTTCCCGTTTCCCGGGATCTCCCGCCGAAATCTCAAAATAAGCGAAGAAAAAGCCTCTTTGGAAGTATGTAAGTCTAGAATGGAAGGGTTTAGATTCTTTAAAAAAAAAGTAGAAGAAAAGGCAGAAAATCCACGCATGCTAGGCTTTGGTCGAACCCGTTTCCTGGGAAAAAAAAGGGGAGGCTAAATAGGCGAGACAAGCAAACGTAAAAGACTTGAAGTTATAAAACCGTCACAGGTGTCCTTCTCTGCAATAAAAACTAGATATAAAAAAGAAAAAGCTAATCTCTATCGGCCCTTCCCTCCCCACCCTGTCCTGTTGTAGCTCCAAAGAGCTCTCCTGCTTCTTTAGCTGCTTGGCCTGCAACATTTTGCGGATGCTGAAACGCTGAAATAAGATGATAGTGATATGCACAGGTGGGTCTTTAAAGGGGGAGTAAGGTTTCAAAATGAAAAAATATATGTTATAGAAGAGACCAAACTACATGTTCTGGCTCAAGAACCCCTAT